>JAJKKK010000078.1:0-274598 GCA_022432375.1 Nemania sp. FL0031 | reverse complement strand
TTAGCAAAAAATAATATAATAATTTAAAATAAACTTATATTTAGCAAATTATATAATTATATATATAATAAAAAAAATAATAAAACAATTATACTATTAATAAGCTTTATACATTTTACTATATATATATATAACTATATATATTTATATATAGTTATAAACTACTTTTATATTTTTTTTTTTTTTTTTTTTTTAGCTTAAAATTTTCGTTTATAAAATTAATAAACTAGCATTTTACTATATAACAATTATAATAATTTTTATAATTAATATTAAAAACTTAAATTTATTATTTATTATATATTTATATTAAAAATATATAATTTTTTTATATATATATTTTATTTTATTTTTATTATATTTTTATTTTTATTTTTATATTATTTTTTTATTTATTTATTTTATTTTTATATTTTATTTTTTATTTTTAATTTTTTTATATATTATTATATTATAAATTTTTAAATTTAAAAAAGCAATTAGCTTAAAAAACAGCTTTAGTTTTATAATAATTAATATTATAAAAATATTTTAATTTTTTATTTATATTTATAGTTTAATAGCTTTTTATTAAGCAAAAAATATTTTATAATTTTTTAGCATTTTTTATATTAATATTTTAAATTATTATACTAAATATTATAACTTTATTATTTTAATAGCAAAAATAATATATTATTTTTAAAACTATAACTTTTTAAATAATTATAAATAAACAGTTTTATAAAAATAAAAAATAATAAATTTTTTAATTAATATTATTTTTAAATATTAAACAAAATTTTAGTTAATTTTATTTAAAATAATAATAAAAATATATTTTTTTTATATAATATATAGTTTATATAAAATTTTACTTTTAATAACATTTTTTTAAAATTTATTAAATATATTTATTATTTATAAAAAGCTACTAAAATAAATATAAAAAAAAAATTTTTTAAAGTTATATTTAAAAGTTTAAAAAATATTAATAATAATATTTTTTACTAATATTATATAATTTATATAATTAAATAAAAAATAGTTTTTTTTATTAATTTTTTTTAAAAAAATATATATATTTTTAAATATAAAAAAGTATTTTTTTAGCTTTTTTTAAATTAAATAAAAAATATAAGCTTTATAAATTTTAATTTATTTTTTTTATAATAAACAATATATTTATTTTTTTAAAGCAAACAAACAATTAAAACTATAAATTTATAGCTTTAATAAATATAATATTATTATTATAATATTTAAATATAATTATAAAAATATATTAAAAAAAAAAATATTAAACTTTAAAAAATAAATAATTTAATTAGCTATTTTTTAAAAGCTATATATTAAAAAGCTTTTAAAAATTAAGTTATTTTAAAAAATAAAATTTATTTAACTTTTTTTAAAAAAAATATTTTATTACTATTAAAAATTTTTTAAAAAAAAATATAAATTATTTTAAAATTTTTTATATTTTTAATAATAATATAAAAATTAATAATTAATTTAAGCTTTTTAAAACTATTAATTTAAGTTTAATTATTATTAAAACTAATAAACTTTTTTTATTATTAAAATAGCTAATTTTTTTTAAAAAATTAATAAATATAAATATATTATATTTTAATTATTTTAATAAAACAAACTTTTTTTAAAAGTTTATATTTTTTTATAATATATTTTTTAGCAATTAAATTATTAAAAATTATAAAGTTTATATAATAAATTTTATATTAAAAATTAAAAAATATAATTAGCTAATTAAAAATAAAATATTATTAAATATAAAACTATTTATTAAATATTTAAAGTATAATTAGTTTTTTATTTTTTTAATTAAAATAAAATTTAAACTTAGCTAGTTTTTTTTAAAAAGATTTTTAAACAAGCTTATATATTAAAATTATAAATCAAATAAAAAAATAAAAAAATAAAAATTTAAAATTTTAATTTTTTATTAATATAAAAAAAATTATTAATATTTAGTTATTATAAACTATTTTATAAACATTTTTTATATAGTTAATTTTTTTTAAGCTATATATAAAAAAATAAAAATAAAACTTAATTTATTTTAAAAAATTTATAAAAAAAAACTATTAAAATTGTTTTTTTTAAAAAAAATATATTTAATATTTATTTTTAAACAATTAAACATTTAATAATATAAAATTTTTTATATTTTATATTTAAAATTATTAATATTAAACTTTAATTTATTAAATTTTTTAATATTATTAAAAAAAATTAAATTTAATAAAACTTTTTTTAAATAGTTTATAAATAAACTAAAAAAAATTATTTTACTTAAGCAAATAAATAAACTATAACTAAATAGCTAAGCTAAAGCTTAGCAAACAAACAAAAAAGTAAATAATAACCTTTTTATATAAAAGTAAAAAACAAGCTACATATAAATTACATATAGCTAAGCCTCCTGTTTATATAATTAATTATTAATAACTATATACTAGCAGCTACAAATAGCTGCTAGCAAATAATTAGTATAGCTGCTTAACAATATATATAGCTACTAACAACTAATATAACTATATTTGGCTATTTTACTGCTTTGCTAATTGCTTTACTAGGCATAATATTACTATAAACAAACTACTAACATAAAAATATAAGCTATAAACAGCTAGTATAAATTAATATATTATTTAATATATAAAGCGCAAAAAAAACCTTTTAACTATTTGTTTTTTATATAAAGCGCTATAATAAAACAATTAATATTTATTAACTTTTTTAAAAAACTTAAAAAAAGCTTAATTTAAATAGTTTTTATTATATATAGCTTATAAATATACTATTAAAGCTTTTTATAATATAGTTTTTTTTTTATATATTACTTTAAGCAATAATAAACTTAAAGTTTAACTATTAAACTAAAAAAAATTATAAATATTATAATTATAAATAATTTTAATAAATTTAATAATAAAAATTTAAAAAAAGCTTAAATAAAAAATAAAAAAAAAATTATTAACTAAAAAATAAAAAAAGTTAAATATATTTATTAAGCTTAATAAATAATTTAAATTTTAAATTAAAATTAAATTTACTAATTTTAAATTAATATATATTAAAATTAAACTTTTAAATAATATAAAAAATATTAATAATTTTAATAATAAAAATTAAAGTTTTTTTTTATATTAAATTTATTATTTTTTATATTATTAGTTTTATTAAATATTAATATATAAAATATACTAAAAAATATTAAATTAATTTATTTTTTATTAAATTTATATTTTAATAAAAAGTTTTATTTTAATATTTTTATTTTAAAAACTAAAAATTATTATAAATAATTATTATTTAAATATAAAATTAAAATTTATAAAACTAATATTAATTATATTAATATTATAGCTTTAAATTATTTTTTAAATTTTTTTAAAATTAGTAAAACAAAAAACTTAATATTAAAAAATATTAAAAATTTATATTAATAGTTTTAAAAAAAATAAATAAATTTAGCTTAATATTTTTAAACTATTATTTTTGCTAAATAATAAAGCTAAGTTTAATATAAAACTAATATAAAAAATATAAATATTATTAATATAATTTTAAAAATAATTTAAAAATATAAATTTTAAAAAAATAATAATACTTTAATATAATTAAATAAATTAAAATAGCAAATTTACTAAAAAAAGCTTTAAAAATAAAAAAACTTTATTAATTTATATATTAATTTAAAAAAAAAATATTATAAAAGTTATATTTTATAAGTTTATATTAAATTTTTTTTAAGTTTTTTATTTAGTTTTATTTTAATTAAAAATATACTAAAAAGTTAATTATATTTTAATTAAAAAAAAATAAAATAAAACAAATAATTTAACTAAAAAATTAAATTAATTATATAAAAAAAATTTAGCTAAAAAATTTATTAATTTTTTATATAAATAGCTTAGCTTTTAGCTTTAATTTTAGCTAAAAATTTAATACCTATAAATAATATACACTTTTTTTTTTTTGTTTTTTTAACTTTTTTTATATATAAAATCTCTAAATGGCTAAAAAAATAGTTCAGGCCAGGCCTTTAAAGTACACTTAGAACCAACACCCTAAGTTGTTTCAATATTTTTGCCGCCCTTAAACATGGTTGACTTACATCCTTTCAGCTGGCGATGGATATTCTATCTCAATATCCCCATATGCGGCGTTGCATTGATTGCTATACTCACATTCATGCGCGTGAAGGCTGGGCCTTCTAATGCCGAGGAAATATCCAAATCCAAATGGAAACGTCTGGACTATACTGGCAGCTTTCTGTTCGTCTCTTCCATCATTGCGCTACTTTTAGCACTTATCATGGGGGGCGTCCAGTTCTCTTGGTCCTCATGGCATGTTTTGGTACCTTTGGTCCTCGGTATAGCTGGTTGGGCGTCTTTCCACACCCAACAAGCTTTTGTCAGTTTTCCTATGATACCGAATCGCTTATTCAGCAACCGGACCTCCGTCATAGGATTTATCCTTACCTTCTTATCTTCAGCCTCAGTTCAAGCCGTGTCTTACTTTTTACCTGTTTATTTCCAAGCCGTTCTCGGTACCACAGTCAAGCAGTCGGGCACCTACTTTTTGCCATATGCTATTGGTACTCTTTTCTTTGCTATAATAGGGGGCGTGTTACTTACCTACCTCGGCAAATACAAGGCTCTACACGCGCTATCATTTGCTACATCAGCTGTTGGCTTCGGACTTTTTACTATCTTAAACAACGACACCTCGAAAGTCGCTTGGGCGTTCTTCGAAATCATTATCAGCATTGGACTAGGGCTCTCCGTATCGATTATGCTACCCCCTATCATGGCAGGTCTACCAGAGTCAGATGTGGCAACAAGCGCGGCAGCGTACGCTTTTATCAAAACATTCGGTTACGTTTGGGGCGTAACAATCCCATCCATCATTTTCAATGCTGTTTTCAATGCAAACTTGAGTACTATAGGAGACACTTCACTCCGGGCTCAGCTAGCGGATGGTGCAGCATACGCATTCGCCAGCGAAATACATCAGAGAAAGGAGTCTTTGGATCCCGCTCTCTTGCATGAGATACAGCAAGTCTACATAGCCAGCTTGAAGACAATATGGTGGGTTGGACTAGGCACGAGTCTTGTGGGATTCCTTTTGGTGTGGGGGGAGAAATCTCTTGAGCTAAGAGAGTCACTAGAGACAGAATACGGGCTTGACGGGACTGTAGTCCAAGCTACAGAGAAAGGTTCAGGGTAGTAATCAACAGAAGTAGTCAAGCATGGGCAAGTTGCTACGCTGTAGAGTGACTACCTAGGTAGTCAGGCTTTAGCCGCTAGGGTAGGTACCTAGCAATAATGTGATTATATTATGTGCCACAACTTCGCAGATGATATGCTACCTAGTTAGCGCATTGTTGGTTTGAGTTCATGTTAGCATCATAGCTGCCTACTTCTTGTTACATGGCAGATGGCCCCCTATCTTTTCCACTTACAAGTCCTACAACGGCAATGTGCCAAGTCCTGCGCCTCTGTCCTGCGTATAAGCCCCCAACAGCCTGCATGTGTCCGCGCCTAGCGTCGGCTAGATCCATAGCGGGTCAGGTAACTCCCGAGCCATCGTGGAAGTACCGTGTAGATAATACTGTATGTAACTAGGCAGCTCAGCTCGCGATCAGCGGAATTCTATCGGCTGTCATCAATACTTTACGTACCTAGGTACGTAAAGTACCTCGTCACATACAAGCATGGAAAGCTCACATCTGGCGCCTACTTAAAGGGCAAGTCATTAAAGGACATTTTGAGACACTTTAATGAATGGCCCTAAAGACTACCTAGAATGAAAAATGTGACATGTCGGAATTAACCGTTGGGTCAAAAACTCGTTGATTAGCAAAAGCCTATAATTAGGATTTTGTAAATAGGTACCTAAGGTAGGTACTCAGTATTATAAGTACTAGGTAGTATGTGGCTGACCGGGATCGACAGCCAGCCAACTAGGATAACCAAGCACGCACACACATTCCTATATCAACGTGCTCCTTCAACGTGCCCCTCTCCAATTCTGTATCGTGCTTAACTGTATCTCATCGATAGCATTCACCTCAACTCATAATGGTTGCGCCTGAAGTTCTAGAAACCCTTCAACATGCACTTCCAAACGCTCAGTTCGCTCTTCGTGACACCGAGGAGTATCGGTCACTAAACTCTACCACCTACCAGTCAGGCCTGAACGCCGACTTACAACCTGCCTACATCGTCCTACCCAAGACCAAACAGGATGTTTCCACTTTCCTATCAGCTATTCGTCCCTTCGTCCTCAATGATAAGGCTAAGTTTGCCATCGTTGCAGGTGGACGCCAGCCTGCGCGCGGGTGTTCCAATATCGATGATGAGATCACTGTCAATCTATCGCACTTGAAGGGGATAGACGTTCAAGAAGGCCACGTGTCTATCTCTGCTGGGGAATCCTGGGGCGCTGTATACGACGAGCTTGGACGGCGTGGTCTTGGGTGCGCTGGTTCTCGCTCCGCCAAAGGTGGTATAGGGGGTCTCCCCACGCAAGGTAGGTCTGCACACGTTGACTATCCCGTATATTGCGGGTTCACTAACACCTTAAGGTGGCCTTTCATTTTTCTCTTCTCGAGATGGCTTCATTTGCGACGATGTACGCCTCAATTCCCTTTATGAGCCCTCCTTCTATGTTGTATTGAAGCATACTAAGACAAACATCCGGTATAGGTCATCAACTATGAGGTAGCTCTAGCTTCCGGCGAGATCGTCAACGCTAATGCGGATGAGAATGCGGACCTTTGGCTTGCACTACGTGGTGGTGGCGGTAACAATTTCGGCATCATTACAAGCATACGTATGCGCACCTTCGAGCAAGGTTCGTTCTACGGTGGCAGCCTGTACTACCAGGGCTCAAAGTTCCCTGATCAGGTCGAAGCACTGGTAACCGAACTCCAAAAACCCGATGCTGATGACAAAACCCACCTCATGGTAAGCTTGGGATGGACCGGTGCCTTTGGCTCCGAACCAGTATGCATCAATCAGTTATACTACAATGAGGCAGTCGAGAATCCTTCAGTCCTCGAACCTTTCACGCCGCGCGATGCACAGCTCCCGGGTCTTAACACATTACGAATTCACACTCTTCCAGAAGCAGCAAAGGAGCAGGCGGGAGAAATCGCTATGCCGTCAAGGTATGCCACTATCAACTAGAATCACACTTTAGCTCCTGGGACACACAGCCCTTAGGAAACCTACTATTATTTACTAGAAAGCTAACAACTGACAGGTCAGCTTACATGAATACACATGTCAAAGCAAATGTTCCCATGCTTCTCGCTGGAGCCGATATATTCATGGCAGCTATTGAACCTATCAAGTCGTGCGATGGGCTCATTTGTTCATACACCCTGCAGCCATATCCAGTATCCCTCCTGAAAGCTTCCGCCGCAAAGGGGGGTAACTCACTAGGCCTGGACCCAAGCCGTGGCCCTATAGTCTCAATCGCGCTATTGATGTACTGGAATAGTGCTAACGATGACGAGAAGGTCCTGGGCGCTTTCGAGGCCGCTCTTGACCAAATTGAGGAGAAGGCCAAGACGAGCGAACAATTCGTGCACTTCACGTTCATGAATTATTCGTTCAACTTCCAAGACCCAATCGGGTCTTACGGCTGGGAAAATGCAAGACGGTTGCAAGAAGCAAGCAGAAAGTTTGATCCTGAAGGCATTTTCCAAAAGGGCGTTCCCGGCGGCTGGAAATTGCTTGCACCATAAAGTGTTATGCAAGAGCTTGCATACATCGATCAATGTTAGAATTTACCTATTCAATAGTCCGTTGGAACTGGAGGCGAAGCAAGGACGATTGCACCCGATGTAAGTATTATACTATTGTTGATAATGATCTACGCTGCTTTGGTGCTGATAACTCTAAATGACCTTTACCTGTAACATCCATGATACTTAGCCCAGAGTCACAAAGGTTCACATCGAGGCCCCGTAGTAATATACTTAATCGCGTCTATCTATAGGATCACCATTTGTTACATGTTAGAAGCCACTATTCCAGAGCTGTACGCCCCACATAGCCAATAGGGGCCCCCTATTGGAGACCGATCTCGGACCAACTGAGACTTTCTACTATTGAGCAGAAACTAGCTCACGGCATTTTCAGCTGCTTCGTGATGATCCTCCCTCGCCGTCATTGCAACTTTTTTCTTTTTTGGGACGCGTTATAGCTTTAGTCATATCTAGGGGCCGGAAGTCTCATCCCACGCGCTGCGCTTCTACCCCTTTTCAACACGATTGGGGATGTATAGACCAATGTGCCAGCTCGCAAGCTCCCATTTGGAAATTTCTACTCTCATGTTGATTGATCTATCTCAACTTGCTTAAAGTGATCGGACCTTAACTTGGACGGGCATTCCATCTTTTGGGTGAACCGGTCCCGCGCCGACGGCATACAAACGTTGCCCACAGACCTTTTCCGCCGGCGTTGCTCTACTTCCTCTAACCAAAAGTCAACAATTAGCTACTCAGTTACTATTAATTGAAATGGGTGATCTGGAGATATTATGGGCGCTGCTATGAAAGACAGAATGAAAAAAAAGGCGCTGATACTAACTTCATCTGATCCCACTCTTTCCACGCTTCTTTGATATCCAGAGAGCGGGACACCAACACACAAACAAACCGCAGCTGCGCCAAAGCGAGCTCCATCCCAATGCAGTTGCGAGGGCCTTTAGAGCAATATGCACATTAGTGATTTATCACGTGATATATAGATTCGTAGGCAATGAAGAGACCAACCCGAAGAAAACGGAATCCATGCTTCTTTACATGGGTACAGCGGATCACACTGTTCGGCCTTAAGCCATCTTTCCGGCAGGAATTCAGAGGGCCGAGGCCAATATTTCGGGTTCTGATGAACCCCTGCGGCTGCGACCCATGGTGCAAAGCCCTCCAGTGGATAATATTGTTCTCGTCCTGTGGCGTCGTCCACGATTCTCAAGTCAAAGCCTAAAGGGGATTGTCGCGCGGTGGAAGCTAGAGGGTACAGCCTGAGTGTCTCTTTAATCACGCCTAGAGTATATGGGAGATTATAGAGAAGGTGGGGGTTCTGGCGTAGGATACTCGCTGCTTCACTTGGAACGTCACCAAGTATCTCATCGTGTTCAGCACGTAGCCTAGCCAAGGCATCGGGACTATCTTGAAGGCACTTAAACATAAAACAGATAGTTGAAGCAGTAGTGTCTTCACCAGCGAAGAAAAATGCTTTGACGTTACTTGTTATGACATCGACGAAATCTTCGCCGTAGTCTATGGAGCTTTTGTCTCCTTTGCTGTGATGAGTAGCATGCGTGTGTTGAATTGCTGCCCCTATCACTGAATTTGCCTCTTCAGCGGGGTTGCCAACATTAGCCCTCATGAGTCTGTCTATGAGGGGCCTAATAATACTGCCAAGGACGCGGTTGTTCTTAGCGATCATAGCCTGATGCCAAGGCATGTAACGACGAATGAGACCACCACTGTCATTCAATAAGTTCATGAATCGGACTTGATCAGTAAGAGTAGCCTTGAGCAGTGTGTTTGATGGGCATGATTGCTGCTGAAGCTTCATATCCCTGAGACGTTTTAGATAGGTTTCATCACTAGGTTATCTAATTGCTCCAGCACTCACAATGTAACTCGGCATATAACATCCAGGGTTAGATCTGCAGCTTTTTCTCTCAATTGGAATACTGGGCCCCACGTTCGACGGTCGCCAGTGTTTCCAGCCATCACAGTGAGGTTATCGGCAAACACTTGTACATCATCAATGAGTCCGGGTAGTAACCGAATAATGTTCCGGGAACTAAACCCGCGGGTAAAACGAGCACGCCAGGTTTTCCATTCCTGGCCTTCGGTGGACACGATATTACGACCGAAAGTTAGTGGCCTGATATACTCGGTTAACTCGTGCAGCTTTGGTAGGCTTCTTGATTGTGTGAATTGTATAATCGCTGAAGCGTCATATACAAGAGCAAAGGATGGAGCAACGGGCCGAAGATCTAGGTAGACCACTGGTGGTAACTGGCTGACCCCGTCAAAGTACTTAGCAAAGTTTGTAGTGAGCCATGTGTGAAGAACAATAATATTCACATCGTGTGGGTTGCTGCGCTTGAAGTCAATGAGTATTGGAATATGCCCAAACAGCATGGAATGATGTGCGATGTTCTAAATAACAGGTGTTATATTAGCTAGAGATCGAACATTATGGTTATCTGTCATCGCGCCAAACGCATATGAATCGTAATCTACACATACAATGCCACTCGATACGCCTAGTTCTCTTTCTACACACGTACCCCGAGTACAGGAATTGAACCAAGGCACAGACTACTGTCAGGCCAGACAGCCATAGGGAGGCTTGGAGTACCACTACAGCCTGCATAATACTGAGCAAAATGTAGCAAAAGCCCTGAAGAGAATAATACCAAATGGGGTTGATGAGAATGTAGCACAGTATTATGATCGGGCAGGTATTAGCAAACTCTTAGTATGAGCCACTTGACTCCTATTCCTAACTTAGCTCTAGGCATTGTTCTCCGAAAGGATTTCGCGCTGATGCGATCCTTCTCGTGTTGAGAAGAATGTTTTGTGTGATTGCGAGTCTCCCGCCTCGACTTGTTTGAGTCGCATCTCTTATGCCGAGTTGAGGCGCATTTTCAGAGACCATTTCCTAATGAGCCTATCGGATTTCAATTGTTAACACAGTCCAATACATAGGCTGCACACGCAGTACGTACTATTCAAATGATTTTAATATTACAACATTACTTAGCAACGATCATACCCTTAGGTCACAATGGGACCATGATATCGGCCATACCGATTCCTGCTGGTGTATCATAAGCCGTCACATACCGTCCCGACGTAAGAACGCCAACGTGCAGCATGTACTACAACCGTATAGTAACACTGATTCACATCACCAACACACTGGCTGAAAGCAGGCTCTCGGATCTTATCAGATTTTAAGATAGTCGGTTGCGTAGACGCGCGTTTTCATGGGTGTTTAGTCTGTCGTGTAACGTAAACCTGTCGGACTAACAGCCTGCTATAGGCTAAGCGACAGCACTGTGTGCCCGGTTGATTGTTGTAGAAATACCCAACCTCGGTTTATGGCAGGCAGTCTCGGGTAGTGCACCCGGCCTAGAGATCCTCAAGCGGTACCCGTGAGGCACCTGGGTGTCCTATGCAAGCTAACTGTCACCCTCCATGCAATCAGACCTAGCGATATTACCGGCTTCTATCCGCTAGGGTTATGCCGGGTCCAAAAGGCGGAAACCAGAATGAGAGGAACGGAACGCCGGATGTGCGTTTGTGTGACGTACTGTGCGTTGGGAATATGCAGGAGTACAGGTTGTTGGTTCATAACATGTAGCATCTGTTGGATCTAATCTGCGCCGGCGAGAGGCACCTAGCATCAATACTACATAATACTATATCCAACTACCCAACCTACATACGCATGCTTTATCAATCGCTGTTTATCAATCTATGTACATACTACCCACATACTATTAGTGCGGAGAAAGTTCCCCGCGTACAATCCCTGTGAGGTAGGCCCCTTTTTATCAACCCTAGCCGATCTATAGACTTGCAACGATTCTAATGTAAATCCGCCGTTACCTCTGATCACCGAGGCGGCAAATCGTTATGTAATGATAAAGGAATGCCTAGACATACGCATCCTTGGAGGCTTCCTTCTCAATATTACGCAAGCAGCAAGCGAGTGGTCGCCAGCATGAGTGGTTCTACAGGGTGCGGTGTGTCCTACATCACCAAATATTCAGACATGCCAGGCTCGGATACTACCCAAATTTGACCTACCCGCCACCCTCTTCTAGCTATATCGCGTTGTTTTATTATACTAGTAGCTAGTTATCTTTAGCCATAGGCAGTTCTAAGCTAGTTTACTAGGCTACCTATTTACGTAGGTCTAACTTAGCTGCAAAAACTAGCTGAATAGGCCCACACTCCCTGGTAGACCAGGAAGCATGAATTGGGACAGTACTTGTTATTCGGTCAAGAGAAGCTATCTAGAGACGCTGTCCCAAAACAACGTCTTAAGACACTGTCAAGGACAGTATCCGGGACAGTGTATGTGGTGCCAGCTACTGTACGATTCATGAGAGGAAAGCCTCACTCTCCCTCCATACAATTTCTACCTACCTACTAAGTGGTGTGCCTGGTTGTGCTATAGAACAACATACTTCCTCTCCTGAGCTTTTAAGTGTATGCAGATTACCACCTATTCAACGGCAGTCTACTCGTCATACCTCCCAATTAACATTGGCTTCCTACGAAATGCGGCTCTTTACCCCTATTCTTCGTCTAGTAGCTTGGTCTGTGTGTGTTGTCCCGGCGTCACTAGCTGATCCTGGACATGAATATCGGTTCAGCACTAACCCTGCTGATTACTCCATTACCGACATTATCGAAAGAGATGTTGCCATTATTGGAGGAGGTTCTAGTGGCGCTTATACAGCGGTCCGCTTATGTGACTTTAACAAGTCTGTTGTAGTTGTTGAAAGAAAGGAGACGCTTGGTGGTCACGCGGAGACTTATACGAACCCGTTTACAGGCTATACAACTGATATTGGTGTGGTGGTTTTTCATCACTTACCAGTTGTTCTGGATTACTTTAGCAGGTTCGACGTGCCGTTGGTCGAGATCCCGTCTATTAGTACAAATTTGACCTACATTGACTTTACGACGGGTCAGGAAGTGGACTTCAAGCCTCCCACTCCTTCTGCATTTATAACGGCACTGCGAACCTACTTGAGCCACTTGGATAAGTACAAATACCTCGACAATGGATTCAACATCACTTATCCTGTTGATCCCGATCTATTGATATCATTTAAATGTTTTGTCGAAAAATACGGGCTACAAGACCTTGTATCACAGACATTTGCCGTAAATCAAGGATATGTCCCTATTCTAGACATCAGCATGATATACATCTTCAAATATTTGAACGCAAACCAGGTCAACGACTATTTAAGTGGTTCCACCCTTACAACGGCACAACACAACATTCAAGGACTTTACAAGAGAGTGGCCAGTTTTCTTGGTACCGACGCCTTGCTCGATTCTAAAGTGCTTGCGATGGAACGACAGTCATTTGATAGAGAACTCAAACCCGACTCATCACCGATACGCATCCTTGTGCAAACCTCGACTGGGCGTAAGCTCATTATAGCGAAGGCTATGGTTTGCGCAATACCGCCGATGTTAGAGGGTCTTACTGGGTTTGACCTTTCGAAGGATGAGGTAACACTGTTTAGAAGGTTTTCCGCCAACGGCTATTATACGGGTCTTCTCAACAACACAGGACTCAAGGAATCTATCTCTGCGACAGGACCGGGCCAAGACTACAACGTGCCAATTCTCCCGGGGATATACTCTATGAGCGTCACTCCAGAAGGGCTAACGCAGGTCTATTACGGCAGTCCTTCGGTATTACCCGAAAGCGAAGTAAAGACGGAAATACTTTCTACTCTCAAACGGGTGCAGCAGGCACGTGGAATCTTGACCAGCGGAGTTGAACCAGACTGGCTTGCCTTTTCTAGTCACTCGCCATTCAATTTGATGATCTCTAACGATGAGATCAGGGGAGGCTTCTATAAGAATTTGGAAGGCCTACAAGGAAGGAGGAATACATTTTATCATGGGGCTGCTTGGGATTCACAAGACTCGAGCCAATTATGGAAGCTCACAGATGAGTACCTACTACCAAAGATTTTACGCTTAGTATAAGCTTCAAGCAATACATGACCATCTACAATGCAGCTTTGGTGGTTCTGTGTGCATGTACATCCATCTAGTTACCAAGGGATTTCTTAATCTGAAAAGTACAATGCAATTGCTGGTCCCTCTTCACCCTCGAGTTAAAGGGGGCGGGCATCACAGGGGAGCAGGATGCACGGTGAATGCGTATAGTTGTCATGACAACTCTAGGTATCCAATGGCTATGCTAACGGTAAGTCAAAGACAGCGACTATAAAGGTTACACAGATATTCAAACTCAAATAGGAGTCTCCTAGACACTTATCTTGCAAGTCTATTAGAAATATGAATGATAGTGACTCCGAAGAGTTTCGATGTATACGAAGCCCGCCCTCGATGTATAGCGGAACCATTTCAAGCTTGACAGGTCGCGTCACTTAAATATGTATCGCATTAACATGTACACATTAGGCACCATCTTGTCGCTTAGCACTTTTGCTGGAAGTGTAAGTTCCCGCCCCCGTGACCCCTCCAAGCTCGTCACCTTGTCCAAGTTGCTCCACGTCTTCACAGTGCATCTTTCAAGCGAGCTGACCTTCTTGTCATTGCTCCCCGGCGCCGATACCCCGCTTACCCCGAGCGTTTCAACGAGCTTACTACTCTCCGGTGCCCAGATGATTTCGTGGACTCTATACTTGGGCTGCTGTCGCGACCAGTACGGAAGCCGATCCTTGAGATTGCCTAGATTTAAACTCGCTGCCGGGCTCTTACTGTCTAACGTTATGTACTGCACGTGTAATGACATGTCACTGATAGACTCGTGATCGAACTGACACATCACCTCGGGCGGGTCCGACCTCCACGACGACACACCCCCGGCCCCCGAAGGGCTGATATGTGGCGCCCGGGAAGTCCGGCTCGAAGACACCGGCGCTGTGGATGCCCGAGCTGATGGCGGTCACCGAGATGGGTACGTTGTCCGTGCGGAACGCCGCCCGGTCCTGCGCGGCGTACCCGTCAGCCTGAGACGCGCCCGCGGTGGGCGAGATGCGGTAGTAGTGGCCCATCAGCCGCAGCGTCGCGTTGATCCCGCTGTAGGGACACGGTCTTGGTGATTTCGTAGTCGTGGTGCGAGGCGTCCAGGTGCGCCGAGAGCTGCTTGAGATCCAGCCACAGGTGGTCCACGCTGAGGAGACCGTCGCAGGCAGCGTCCCAAGTAGCACCCGTCCTGGCGGAGGAGGATCACGCGGTAGCCCTTCTCGAAATACAGCGCGCTCTTGGATTTGCGTGCCGTGCTGACAGCTAGCGTGTGAGTGTAGGCCTAGTAGTAGAGGGCACTGATGCCTACGCCTATGCCCATGGTCTACCCGTTCATGTCGACCTAGGTAAGGGCGTATAAGAGAGCAGCTCCCTAGTCTATTCCCGGGGCGATAAGGTTCAAGAGATCCGCTACGTTGGCGCTGCCCATCTCGCATTCCTTGTACGAGGACATTCACAGGTTGTCCTTGGTAGACGCGTCGATGTCTTGGCGGATGTTGACCCAGCGGTCCTTTGCCGTCTGTGGGATCATTGGGTCTGGCTCGCCAGCAAGGGAAAGGTAGAATGCGAGTCGCAAGACCTGTGTCGCGGCTGATCTGTAGTGACTGAATTATGTGCTCGTCCTCGTTAAGGTTCGTCTTCTTGATATCAACTATTTGATTCCGGATTGCTGTGGCGTGGCGGACTTGCAGCGCGGCAAATCTCTCGCCCTCCTTCTTTCCACGGCTGAAAGCAGATGATCGAGAGAAGAGTCCAGTCAGCCAGCTGTACCAGTGTTGTGACCAATCCGGCTTGCATACAAACAGGCGGCTCAATTTCCATAGTAACTGCATCGAATCATACGTTTGAGTACAGGCAGACACTTGATTGGTCGCGAGAACACGTTGAACTGGAAGACACAAGTTACGGCTTCAAGGCCACCTTGACCGCATTAAGCAGACAGGCAGCATGGCAGTTGAGTTCTAGCGTTAACCCCCGACATAACACCTTCTAAGATATGCCATCAGTCGCGTCTTCTCTTTCTACTACTTTGGCCTTCAGTCTCTTCATCAGAATCACCATTTTTTCCTACAGTGACTTTCACCAAATATTCTCTCGGTGTAGGGGATTTCCCTACCTCCTGCGGTCCCCTAGATGCTCGGTTTAACGCAGGCCTCGGGATAAGACAGATGCTGACGACGTCCTCCGTGTCTTCGAGGGCGAACACGGGATAAACAGGGGGAACTTTGTGGTGAAAGTAGTCTGCCAACCCTTGGTACACTCCCACAGCCTCTGTCAATGGATCTCCCAGCCGCTCCCAGGGTTCACTCTCTTTCGCTAGAATACCAGCAGAAGGATAGCCTTTGTCTGTAATGTTGACGATGATGTCTAATTCCGTCTTGATCCCTTGGCAGTCTGTTTCAATATTAATGAATACGAGCTGATCGGGTTTGACGAGAAGTTCATCCTCATCCAGATCGTAGCTCCGAGGGTCTTCATCCAAACGCTGCATCGTACCCATCGCACCATCGCCGTAATAGACGAGATATTTCTCACCGATCCTGATTTTTCTCGGATATTCTAACCCTACGATTAAGGGGGCCACGAATAAGTCCGAGTCGCTGCGCGCCCGGATAAACATAGACTGGTTCCCACGTTCTTCTTCCCAGCAGTCATCGCCGATAGTACTCATATCATAAAGTTGGTCGATCTGTATTCTTTCGTAAGAATTATCGCTGTGATGGTGAAGAGGTATTCTGATGAGTCTGGCGAGGTCAACGCCGCAATTCAACCCAATAAGGCATTTCGTACGGTCATTCTTGGACCTCCAGCGCTTGGCATTAATTTCCAAGCCTCGGTTCGTCATCGAGAAGGTATTCACGTCTAGACCAAAAGAGTGGATAGAAGATGCATCCCAAAACTCGCGAATCGAAGGTGCGAGAATACCATGTTTCGATTTATCGCCTGTGTGTAAAGGGTCAATTTGCCCATCTTTCAGTGACTATCTATGCGCGTGGCATTACCTCTGTGATGTGTTCCAGGACCGTACTTATTTGACGGCAATAAGGCTTTCCAGGCGAATATAGAGTCATCATTGTAGACTGTAATCAATTCGCGTTGGAGTCGGTTGAAAGCCCGTAGCCTACCCTCGCCATAGATCAAAGGCAAGCTGATCCCGAACAGACCGAGCAGTGAATATGTCTCGTCTTCCTCAACAGTTGTTTCACGATTGGAGGCCCAGGATAGTCTCATGGCGATAGAACATGAAGTATAATCGGCTGGATTGAAACCTGACAAATGCTTTGCCTCTATCCTACAAGCTTTCTTGATCTCGGGCGTCCAGTGCTCTCGGGTGCCAATGCGACGCCACGCGCAATCCACGAAGACCAGGTAGGGAGGGGCTAGCAGCTCTTGTAAAGTCCAACCTCTTGTGAACCATTTGGCCTTGATCAAGAGTGAACTGAGAATCATGTGGGGAAAGCTCGCGGGATCAGCAACATTATCCTTACCAGAGATAGTATCAAGATCCAAACTCATAATAGAACTCCCGCTTGTGAGGCTTAGGCGATCAAGGGCTGTGTTGGCATCTACATCTTCAAGATAAGTGTAACATATTCCAGCATTCTGATACCATCGGAACATAGCATTGATGGCCTCTTGCGTATCGGCTGGATTGGTCTTGTCGATACAGCATGTGTCCATCCATGCCCAATCCCAACCATCCCTAGCGGCACGGTCGCAATACCGCTTCAACTTTGCCCAACCTTTTTGCTTGTATATATCATTTTCGATGTCACTTCTTCGATTTTTGAAATCCTGATAGGTGACCTCGTCCTTGGGTGAAATCCACGTGTGAGAAAGAATTGCGTACTCAGGGAACGGGACAGGGGTCTCATTTGATTCAAGTAACGCGTATTGCCTAGTTCTGAGGAGTCGCATATTGTCGCAACTCTTTTTATACCCAACCGGGTTATAGGTAGTGAAGCCTGGAGCGACACATTACGCTAACAAAAAGAGCCAGCATAGTAAGATACAACCCCTCACTTGCGCGAGAGAGGTTGCATTTCGTCCCACTGATGTCGGCCATGCACGCTGCACGGCTCAGTAGCTCAGCATTTTGATAATTTCGAAAAGCCGGGAGGGGACTGACGGTCCTTGACATTATTGGATGAACTGGATTTGCGACCCGCGATGCGGACTACAAAAAAAAGGATTTAGGCAGCCAACTTGGCACTTGTTCTCATTACTCGTCTGGACTTGTGGCGTCTTTTGGGCGGCACCGCTCTGCATTACTTAGTGACGCCACAAGTCCTATGAAGTACCTATTTATTGTTCGGGTCTAGGGAGTTTGAGCGATCATAGGGGCGTAGGAGCATCCCGCCCACCGAATGTCTCGAACGTCTCTTTCAATATGCTAGCGGCAGCAAGAGCTGCCTCGGAAACGGATTCGACCCATCTCGTATCATGAGCGTCGAGCTCACCCATCGGCTCTTCTCCCCTTAGACTCCGGAGCCAGGCCTCTCGACGAGGATGCGGCACCAGAATATCATCCATCCAGCGTGTGACTGCGCTTCTACTAAATACTTGTATAGCCCCAATCATAGCATAGCGCCCACCAAACTCAAAGCTCGCGACCCTGGCCTCAACGCCCTCTCGCTCTAGCCAATCACGTGCGAGTGTTCGGCCATATAGGGTGTAGCGAAGTGTCCAATGTGTTGCGAGAAGCACTGCCATCCAAACCCCGTCCCAACCCTTTTGTGCAGCCACAAACGTCATGGCCGCAAATTGCAGCAAGTTAGCAAACCAGAACCACCTGGAAGCGAGATTGGCCCACGGTCCGTCGGGAAGAACAAACATGGGCTTGTTGAGGAGTGTATCTACAATACCGCGATCCCCGATGTATAGGTGCCATTCGGTAGCATTCTCGTGAGACGCTACAAGCATACATGCATCGTAGGTCTCATTATTTTTTAAGTACGTACTCGGCCGGTAGATATTGGTATTTAGAGCAACAAGCTCCGATACCAATGTGCAGGCGATGAGTGTGGCCGTTCCATAGCTGCCGAGAAGACCGAACAGCACTGAAAGGGATACAAATATGAAGAAGTATAGGATTTGACCTGATAGCGACAATCGTAGCTGGTCGAATTGATCTCTTATAGAACGCCGCTTTGGCACCCGACGCAGCTGATAGACGTGGAGGATTTGATAACGACGAAACTCCTCATTCTTTGCCTTCGAGAGGGATTCGCGCTCATGACTTCCCGATGAGTCGATGCGGGATTTAGATGGCAGTTTCTCCGGCATTCGTTGAAGACGGCTTGCACTCCCCCCTCTGAAACGGAGACAATTTGAAATGGTACTACAGGCAGCGCCGTTCGCGCAAGGAAAGACGCATCCCCATTTTACCTCCCAAACCTTACGGCTAGAGCCTCCCCTAGTGCTTGCGTTGTCCAGGTACTTGGTCCCCCTATCCAATAATCTAGACAAGCCAGAGAGAGTGCCAAGTCTGGGGAAGATCCCCACGGACAACCTCCCCAAGAGCGCTATATCTCCAGTTGTAATGTAGTCATCTCGCTGACTCGCAAGGTGGCATACGAGCGGGATGATCGCCGCCCATTCAGCAACGATAGTAGGTAGATGTGGGGAAGGAATCAATGCGGTGACCCCTAAGGACCCCAGCCTAGCATCCGATGCAGAAGACATCATTCAATTGAATTAACTTAAAATAAAGACCGACGTTGTACTTCTTACTCTAAGGTCTCCTTAGACGATATTAAGAACTATGGAGGACAAGAATGCACGGCTCCATTCCATGTTAGGCTCCAATCCGGAAGGTCTTATTTGGAGCATGGCACCCGCCAACATTAGCAATGCCTGTCAGGCTTTTGCGAGGGGCTCACTCATCGACGAGGGAACCTCACGAAGAATCAGCAGGGCAGAAACGGAAAGGAATTCATTGGTTCCACACCAAGGTGGTCTTTTATGAGCCAATACGAGCCAGCATACTTTACGCCCTCGCAATTTGGGGGGGATGGCGTGGCAGTGCTGGGTTCTCGACTGGGTACGATCTCGGTCGGCGGGACGGGCCATTATTCCAGGGGCCCCGAACCAGGCTGTGCAATCATATTTTTACCATCCTAGCTGCAACCTACTGCGTACTGTATAGAAATGGCTGCCTTATAATTAGGTTAATAGACAAGCCCATAAATCCCTAGTTGATCTAGGCGATTTGGACGAGTAAAAATCAGTCTAATTTATACCTCTACAATTCCTCAGATTCTACTACGGGACTCATAACGTCAATATGCACATTCGCGAAGTCGCTATTTCGGGGGCAGTGCTAATTCCCGAGTTCCGAACCTATGTAGTTGGCGCAAGTTGAAACGTACAATCTCGGGGCGGTCTCGGCACAGATCACTAAAAGCGCCCCGCGACCAGGGGCAAGGAAGCCTTCATATATTTTTTCAATTAACATATTTAAATATAAAAAATGAGCTATTAAAAGAAGGTGGGCTACAGAAGGGCAGGACACAGAAGGACAGGGCACAGGAAGAAAGCGATACAGAAGAAAGAAGCGCAAGAGCGGTTACTACCATGTGAAGCAAAGAAAACTGGATAGATCAGCACACAGAGACTAGTACTTTGGAAAGGCTCACCCGAAGACCACTATACTCCCGCAGACAATAGTGGCCGAGGGTGGGACCTAATACCCCCCCGGCAAGACTGGAACCGCTGTAGCGCAGGTTCGAACCCTGTCTCCTCGGGCGCAAATAGGTGCGGCTACGGTCAGTCTTACGATGGTAGGCAGTTCTTGCAGAGACCATAATACAAAAACTAAAGTACTCGAGAAAAAAAGGTGGGCTGCCTGGTAAATGGAGACCTTGGTTGACCGGTGACCCTAGCAAACCTGGCAAACCTAGCAGACCAAGCTGGCCCCCCCTTATGTTAACGCTAACACATCTACAGCACAATCAGGCACACCACTCAATAGGTAGGTAGGTAGTTGTATTGGGGGGAACGTGAGCTTATTCGGCTAGTTTTCGCAGCTGGTTTGCCCATAACTAAAAACAACTAACTACTTGTATAAAAGAAAAAAACAACGCAATATATCTAGATAAAGGGCGGCGGGCGGGTCGAATTTAGGTAGTATTTGAGCCTAGTATGCCTAAGTATTTGGTGTTGTAGGTGGAAGGGTTCTACGGTAGGTCCTATATGGGCTGCGATTTCTAGCAAAAATAAATAGTAAATTTATTTGGTTTATTTGGTTAGCTAACTAATCGAATCAATCAAGAAAAGTTATCAAGTCAGTTAAAACAAGCTCATCGCGTTTATTTTAGCTTGATTTGGCTAGTTGAATAGCTAATCTAACCCTCGGCTTTCAGAGTTCCCACCCCAATTCATGTTTTAATCCATATAATTTTGACTTTATCTTTCAATCCCAGATGCATACCACTGGGCTTACTATCATTCCTTCCCGAATAATCTAGTCAATAACCTCCATATCAGGACGGACTTTGATACATTCCCTGCCAACTCTAGATTCGTAGTGCTTGTTCAAAATGTCCCTACGACCAAATGACCTTCCACACCCTGGACAGTCGAATCTCTTCCCTTCGCCATGTGTATCTACATGGCGTTGGAAGTCAGACTTGCGCGAGAAGCTTTTTCCGCAGGTAGAACATACGTGTGGTCGTGCGGATCCATGGGTTAGCAGATGTGATGTTAAATTATACCGTTTCCTAAACACCTTCTGGCAGTGGTCGCACGTAAATTCTGTTTGCCGTTGCTTTTTCTGCTGGGGGCGTTGTGGCACTTGAGGCTCTGAATCTGTTTCTGGCTCACTATGTTGGGACTCTGCTTCGTTTTCATCTCGGCTTTCGGGCTCTGAATATGGATCTTGGCCATTTTCCATGCCACTAGCGATAATGCTAAGCTCAGCTTCTTGAGGAGTCGGGAACTCTGCATCTTTGATTGAAGTTGTAATATGGTTCTTGTCCATGTGCTTCTTGCGATCAGCTTCAGACGCAAATCCCCAAGTATAGCCGTGGCAGGTTTCTTCCGGGCATCGAAATGGTCGCTGATGTTTGCTGACATGTTTTTCTCTTTCAGCTAGCGAATGGAAGCCCTGTGTAAAGAATTTGCAGCTAAACCTAGGGCATTTGAACACATTATCACCATATCTTTCTCTAATTGTCTGTTGTACGGACGGGTCTTCTTCGTCGATGACTATGCGTTCCAGGATAGCCCGGACGTTGCCAACAACCGAAACCAGGTCCAAGGCAATTTTCTCCTTCTTTATAGTACCAAAGGAATTCATCTGCAGTCGTGCCGATCCTATAACTTTTTCAAGTTGATCATAGAAGCTAAAAGGCTTGAAGAATTGAAGCTTGTCGATGAGACGCTTTCCTAGTGGCACAGCAGAGCTAGGAGTAGCCCAGTGTCGCTCAATGAAAACCCCCAGGGATTCTGCCAGCTGTTCCATTAGCTCCTGGTGTTTATGTGTGTCAAGGGTCACACCCGCTTCCCAATGCTGAAGCCAATGGATAACTGCGTAGTCCAGAAAACTATAGTCGCCGTTCAAGACCTGTTCCTTAGCCGGCGGACCTATACAGTGAGGAAGATTCAGATAATCGATACAAAAGGTCGCTAGTTTGAGTTCCTCTGCCGAGGCATCGACATGTTTCTCGTCAATTAGGAAGCTAGTCAGGTGTAAATCAGTAGATATTTCAATGATTCATGGATTAATAGTCATATTATACTCACAACTTGACGGTCAAATGAACAAACTCAAGTGTTCCATCTTCTCGCGTCCCCACCAATGATGCGCACAGATCCTTGGGAGATTTTATGAAGCCGTGGCGTTCGAGGGCGACGCACTGTTCGTCCAGGTTGGTAGATTTCATTCCTTGTATCTCGTGCCACTTGAGAGGCCTCTTTGCGCAGACAAGCCAGCTCAACAACCTCAAGACGTCTTCCATAGTTCCTTCTGGAGCATCTGCAGCGATTCTTTCCATTATTCGATGATATCTGCTTTGACTTTAATACATCTTCCTCATAGGAGACTCCATACTTACGCTTCATTTATACTGGTCGGAAAGCCCCCTGGCTCGAGGGCTTCATCCAGTTTAGCGATCGATATACCATTGGATAGGTTGAACCATATTAACTTTGCAAGAAGGAATAGGCCTTGTAGTCCGGTTAGTGATAAGTAAACATATTTCCCATGTGACGCTGATTGTACCTCCCGCAGCATGTACAACTCCGCTGGCAATACGGCTGGCTTTCTCTTGAGTAAGCATCGGGCAACTCTGTTTAAGCTTTTGGGCCTCTATCCTGCTATACTCCTCAATGTCACGTCTGTTATTTTCAGCTTCAATCTTGATACTGGCAAGTCCGGCGAGGTCTTTCCTGGCGATACCGTCATCCTGACTAATAAATACACATCTTAATCTTTGCGGTTCATCGTTGGGAAGATCCTCGACTAATCTTCTAAACCACTGCGTAATATATTTCCGCTGGTCTCTGGGGCACTCGTCCAATCCATCAATGATGATATACGCGCTTTTGCAATTTCCAAAAGCGAGATTTAGAAGCTCCTCAATTAGAGGTTCTGAAGTAAGCACAGATTCACCACTGCGACAAGACTTTTGATAGAAGGTTGGCAATAGGCCATCATCTTGTTTGAGGAGTTGCGAAAGTAGACTCCGACCAAGTGCTGCGAAGTTGTCTCGTTCCGAGTCTTTGTGTTTACAATAGAAAAATAGGACTCTGGGTGTAGGTTTCAAGCGGCGGGCTTCGTCTACGACAACAGACGCAAGAATAGTTTTCCCTGTCTTATTGTCAAATAGCAGGAACTATAGCAATGCCAAAATGTAACTAATTTACCTGCACCGGGAATACCATTGATCCAAAGTAAAGGAGGTATTGCAGGGTATTGGGGGTTGAACCAGTCCTGAAAAGTCGTATTTCTCATAAGCCACTGCCCAGTCTCAGGATAGTCTGCTCGAGCCTTAGAATGGGCGTCCTGGTCATTGTCAGCATTGGTTGCTCGGAGCCAATAGTGCACATCTCGGAGCCGCCGCAAGCCTTGTTCATCAAGCTGATCATCTTCATTGCGTCGAGACCTTTGGACAATTTCCTGAGCTTTCTCAATCCCCTCGGTTGTGGCTTGGCTTTCGATTAGCCTTTGATGCCGGGCTATGTTGATAATGATACCATCGAAGTGTGTCTTGATTGTATCCCATGACTCGCCAAACACCTGCTGCCATCCTGTAGAAAGCGGTCAGAGATGGTGAAAAGCAGCGGGAATAGATGGCAGAGCAACTGACGCGGCTGTTGAAAGTAACGCCAAATGATAAGCTGGAAGCTGATAATATCCTCGTAAATATGTGATAAAATTTGGGTCATATGCGGCATGTCGTGGAAGAGCCGTTGATGCTGGATAAGAAGAGGAAGTCCCTCTCCCATGCGCTCATATGCGTCAAGGAGTTCATCAAAAGCGTCATTAGCTACGCTCGTCGTCTACTCATAGATCTTAGTGTCTAGAATCCCCCAAAGCTAGGAGAACGCCATACCTGGAGTAAGAATATCAGAGGACCCTGTTACGCGGTGAGCTTTCTCGTCTGTGATGCCATGAGGTGCGCCTACCCAAATAAAAGCAATGAAGTGATTGCTACCGTAGATCCTGTCGATCACTTGCCCATACTGCTTGATGGCCTCGATAAATCGTTCTAGTCTATGTAGACCTTGTATGCTCCTTTGCACATGCTGTTTAGCTTGTATGTTTTGAATGCTCGTCTCCAAGCCTGTCAGTGTAGTTGCTTCGAAGGTTTCAATTTCGCGTCTTCTTAGGCCATCTTTGAATTTTTGGAGTGTCTTCTCCAACAGCGGCTTAGTAGTATGATTGGCCATTGATCAATCCTTTGACTTTCTATTTTCACCAGCTTCTCTTCTTCAGGTCTAAGCTTGGATGGCAGAGGTTCTCGCGAAGGCGTGGAGTCTATGGAAGCGATCCCATCACCTTTGGTTTCCATCAGTTCATGTCCTTTCTATTGATCCACCTTGTTGGGGGCCGCCACTTCGCCCCCTGTTCCTGCTCGGAAATACCCAATAGCAAAAGCCCTGTCGATGGGTACATGTAAGTATAAAATTGATGCCTGACGCCACAGCCCCCTGCGGTCAGCACACCTCAAGTTATTGATGCTACCGTAGCAGCCGGGCTCATTAATAGGGGCTAAACCACTTGCAGTTCGGGCTGAATATAGTAGGAGGCCAAGCAGAGGCTTAGAACTATCTCTGTCCTTAAATTCAACCCTGCAGCTAGTGGCAGCTTGCATTCCACATCATGTTTCCTTCCTTGCCTATTTTCGTAGTGCCTATGCATTTACTCGGTCGACTGGCCGGATAAATAGATTCAAACAACCTTTCCATTACCCAAATCGGAAAATTGTGCGCCGGAGTTCGTCGGGCTCACTTAGTCAATATGAGCTTTGTTGATTACTTCGATAATGCCGACTGGGGCCTGCAGTCGCTAAAAAGACCGTATCCATTCGAGGCAGAGGAGCATGTCTATGCCACACCTACAACAGGCACTGCTTACACCGATGATGCGCTAGGCCTAAACACTAACGATACAGCATGTTTTGGAAGCGTGAGGATCACCTCATCATCCCCTTCATCGTAGCTTACAGTTGTCCAGATAGACCAAGTCAAAGTGCAACTGTACAACATAGACCAACTCAATCGATGGGGCCCCTCGCCTGGTGGCTCTATGCAGTCTTTTGATATTGTGCGAGAAGGTAACTTCATGGTTTTGGAGCATGGAGGGACCAGATTTGGGCGATTAGACAAGGGTCTTTGCAGACTGCTTCCTGAAATTATTACAAAGAAACAAGTATTCATTCGAGCGTATGTGCCGACTAACGACTGGCGCAAGGTGATTATCGCTCAGAGCCACGAAACCCCAGGACACCTTTTCGTAGAGGTAAGCATTTATGGTGTACAGGAAGTTGCTAAAGAAATCGGAGGTATCTTGTCGAAATCCAGGATATTTCTACAGATGCCTAGGCACGAATTAGAGGGCGTCAAATACTACAATCCGCACCTTCTGAGAATTGAAGGATATCCGGAATCGGTCTATTCGGAGGTGGTCCCATTCGAGCAACATGATATATCCACAGATGGCCCGTTCGACACTCCAGAAGGGAGTGGGAAGGGGGCGGCGCAGCCTAACGATACTACAATGGTCGACAAGATCCTCGACTCGCTATCACATCACACTGTCTTACGAGAAATAAATATAGTTCCGGATATAAGAACCGAGCTTCTGCCGTAAGTAGTGTCTATATTGTCATCTGGGCTGATGAGACATTAATATACTTTCTCGCCAGTCATCAAAAGGAGGCTGTCGACTTCATCTTCCAGCGAGAAACGGAACAAATATCCTCAGACTTGAGTCTCTGGAAGTACAATGATACAGACGCAGATGAGCCTTTGTACGGAAAGGTGCCCCTCTCAGTAGCTCCCCCACTAATGCCAAAATCGTTCATTTCGCAGTTACCAGCACAAGTTCAGTGGTGCAAAGCGACCGGAGCCAGCTGAGGCCAGGGGCGGTATGATTGCAGATGAAATGGGGCTGGGAAAGACACTTGTGATCCTGTCTACAATCGCCGGTTCATTCGATCGCTCTCGAGACTTCGCTTCCGTTGAGAATCAACAATTATCATCTCAACCACTAAAGAAAAGGGCCTCCGCTGGAACACTTATCCTAGCACCATCATCACGTATGTGCCCTTTATTCAGCAGAATTGACTATTCTAGCAAGCAGGCCATGAAAATGTGGTTTACTAACATGAATCCGGTCTTAGTCCTGATTGACAATTGGGTTGACGAGATCCGAAAGTACAGTGTTTTGACGGACATGACACCTCTACAACCAAGACTAATGATCGAGGGCAGGCACACACATCCCGGTACACTTCCCTTCCACAAGCATCTCGGTCCACAAAGGCATAACGAGACGCAATTACTCTACGAACGATCAATAGTCCTCACAACCTATGCTACTGTGGCGGCTGAGTCCCGGCGTGACGATAACACTCTGGCCAAGGTCCATTGGTTTCGAATAGTTCTAGATGAAGGTGCGTTCTTACATACAAACTAACTCCAACGTCTCCGTCCCCTATCCTAATTTTCTGTGTAGCCCATGATATACGCAATCGGTCCACAAAGCAATTTCAATCCGTAGCCAGTATCCCAGCTTTGCATCGCTGGTGTCTCACAGGAACTCCTATTCAGAATAGTCTCGAGGACCTTGGAGCATTAGTATCCTTCCTCAGGGTGCCTATACTTGAAAAGTCCCCATCATTTCGAAAGTTCATTATCAATCCAATACACTCTAATTCACGTTCTCGCTTCCAGAACCTTCAGGTTTTACTAGAGACTATATGCCTTCGAAGAACGCGACAGCTTTTAGATCTGCCAGAGCCAGTCGCAGAAGTCCGAGAGTTGATATTCACATCTACCGAAAAGTCCGAGTATCATGACTTGCTAAAGAAGGGTAAAATGTACATCGACATGGCCGTCAGCAAGCGTGGGAAGAGTACCGTTAATGTCGCATTCCTCAAATCCCTTCTCAAACTACGATTATTCTGCAACAACGGTCATGCAAGAGACCCTCTACAGCCTTCATCAAATGAATCGCTGTGGAATCCGGACGAGGCACTTGGTTATCTTGAGCAGGAGAATCAGAACTACTGTGCTTACTGCTCTGGGATAATATATTATATGAATGAATCGGCCGGATCCGAAGGAGGCTCTTTCACATCATGCCGCTACCACGTAGTCTGTCATAGCTGCTTAGTCCAACACCGCGCACGAAACCAAAGCTGCCCGATTTGCAGTGCCAGCGGAGAATCAGCATCTTCAGTGCCATTGCCATCGCGTGGTATATACACCGATCCCGACGGATATGATAACATATATAATAGCATGTGGCCGGTTGGTCAATACCCGTCAAAGTTATGGGCGCTTGTGTCCGACATTCACCAAAGCGCTACTCACAAAAGGTACCTCAACCAACGCACCTAATATATATTTTGAAACTAAGCCTAACTATCTTAGTATTGTGTTCTCCGGTTGGAAGAAGACTCTTCACCTAGCTGGCGAGCTCCTTCGGCATCAAGGCATACGATACAACATAATCGACGGTTCACTTTCTTTGGCTGAACGGATCAAATTAATAGGAGACTTTAAATCTCATAATGGGGCAAATGTTTTGCTGATGACTCTCGGGACAGGCGCCGTTGGGCAAGTACTCTCATTCAGTTCACAATTATTCTAGTAGGCATTAACAGCAAGCAGATTGAATCTTGCAATCGCAACACGGATATATCTCCTAGAGCCGCAATGGAATCCGTCCATCGAGTCCCAGGCAATTGGAAGGGCGCTTCGGCTTGGCCAGACCGCACCGGTAGTCATTACTCGATATATCATGAAGGACTCTATTGAACAGGTCATACATCATAATCCTCCCCTTGCCTTAGGAATGTTCGACGACTAACAGATCACAGAACAATGTTATATTCCGCCAAAAGAAAAAGCTTGAGCTAGCGGGTCGTGGGTTCAAAAAAAGGAAAGAAAATTCGCTAGAGAGACTTCAGGCACTACGAGTAAGATAGTCATAAACAATTAGCCCGACTTTAGGAATATCATCATACTTACAACGTGTAGGATGTGTTCAGCGTCGACACGGATCTAGCGTAATATCAATCAAAGGTCCATTGTATAATCGCAACGCTACAACCTGGAAATCCAACCCGTCTAAGTCCTATAGGAGCGTTCCTCAGTCGCATTCATAATCATACCCTATATATTTCTCGTCCCCTTTTTTTCCTTTTTTTTTTTTTTTCACGCGCTGAACACAAGAAGAGTTATGCCTCGATAGCTAGATAGAGATGGCTTAAGAGTGATCAACTCAGGTCAATCGAAAGGACATCCTATGATACTTAGTACCACCTCGTGTTTCGGAGATATTATTCTTTTGTTCAGAAATAACACTAAATCTGCTCTAAAAGTCCCGTACAACGCCATTTCAATTTCTTTAATATTTACCAAATATTTAAATAGCTCGTGTGAACGGCCCCTAGAGGCCTGGCCAGGGCCGCGTGGCACCTTGAGGGTAGAAAAGCGTAGCTTCTTTTCCAGTAGTCCCCTCGTCAACACTAGCCCCGAAGTAATAATCAGAATTGAGAAACTCATCAATACTGAATTCTGGAAACAGCTCTTGGCCCGCAAGTGAATGGGCCAAACTATCCGATCCAACTTGCGCTGGGGTGACTCCCTCGCCAGATGTGCTGGGGGTCCCCTCCGTGAACTGCGACTCTCGGCTCGATGTTCCCTCAGAAATTTGCCGCTGCCCTAAGGATTTTGTAGTCCTGCGCATGAAGTCCTCAGAGATCTCCTTGATACAGCTTTTCAATAGGCCCTCGAATTGCTCAAAGTCGAGATGTTCTCGTGCCGGCTGTATCTGTGACCAGATGCGAGCTGGAAGTTCGGAGCTCATGTTGTCAACAAATCCGGGGCCTACGAAATTTGCATGGTAATCTTCATATATCCGTCAGACCAAATATTAAGTTGTTTTAAATTACTCTAACCGAGGCTACTTACACGGCGATGGGATCGGGCCGTCTCCGGGAAATATAATCGTGTATATGCTCCGCCATTTCTCTTCCGGCGACCCGCGTCTCTTGCGTTTCACTTCCTCCCACTGTACATCGTTAATACTATGTTGTGGATTTCCCGCCCTTACTTCGCAGGCTATTTCGCTACGTATATGGGTCATCAGGTCGCCAGGGTCTGAGAATCTCTCCCAACAACGCTTGCACTGGTCCTGGTGCGGTCGGTGTCTCCTCTTGAGATGCTCCCTGGTGGTAAATACAATTTTAGATACAGCCCTAAAACAGAATCCGGGGGGTAAATTTTGTCTTGCTTGCTTTACTTACTTGAGCCTATCGATGCTTGGGTAGCCATGAAAACACGAGAACCCTGCGCTTCTCACATCGTGCAAGAGGAACGGACACACGATATCCTGCTCTCCTTTACGGCGCTTGCTATTAGAATCAGCACCAACATTGTTGTCATCACTACGGCTCCTCTTAGGGGCAGCCCCGAAGACGACACCGCTGAAGTCGAAGTCGGAGTCTAGGTCTGAGTCAGTGTCGGAGCATGTGCTCTCGCCTTCGCTTTGCTGAGAATCCAACTTCATTTTGAGCCAATGGATGAAACGGTTTAGGACATTCTCGATAGCTTTTTGCTCCGGTACACCTCCATTGATGTGGGCTAGGCACACAACGTCCTCGCTAGGTTGTGGAGAATGATGTCCCTTCATGACGACGTCTTGTAATAGTTATGCCGTCCGCCCCGTGATATATAATGTTGGAGCAACTAGCCAAGTCACCATAAGTTTGCTGAATGGCCATGTGTATAAATTGAAAATTGATTTCCTGATAAGGTGGATTCTATCTTGCCTAGAAGTACCCTCTGTTGGTTACTATAACGGTTGGGGTAAGGCAGCAATGACGGGTATACATGCATATTACTAGGGTGCGGATTATTGAAAATGTCAAGGGTTTGCGATGCCAAAAAAATCCGCAATTGCGGAATGGCCGCGCCACTACATTTTGATTCGTCCAAAATTAGCACGCAACTTAAAACAGGTCTTTTAAGTCAACGATATATAAACGAAGTCTAGCTACGGGCTATCACTACTATAACGACCATGATCCTAATACGGCAGCCGATTTACGACCCTAAGTGACGCAACGGCAACTTATCCTCATGCTAAGGCCAAGTCTTCCAACAGTCAATCTACGAATCTACCTGCCGACTTGCCTATATCCAATCTATGTCCAAAAAAGATTAACACGAACCTATTATATCATCATGTGTTTTTCAGATATTACAGAAGCGGGTATGTTACACCTCTTTGCGCTAACACCGGTCGCGCGTCTTCGAGACGGAAGCTGACTCGCAAACCCTAGTGGTCAGTTCTTTAGATCAAGGTGTCAATTTCGGCTCGTGTGTGAACCCGACTAAGCGCCAGAATAATTGTGTCTCTGTGTCAATTGCCAAGTTTTTAGGGTTTTCAGATGATGACGAGTTATGGAGAGAGACGCTTGGATTCCCGCTGCGTGATGAGGCACTGGACATACTTCAACTCGAAGAGTTCATCAAACGAGCGGGGTATGGTTTCCACTGGACTCGTTATCTACATTCGTCAACAGCCTCTGCGTACGAGAATTTGTTGCGTGACCAAAATTCTCTCCCCTTTCAGATCGTGGCTTATGTTCCGCAATCAGGGTCAGGACACTGCGTACTGCGTGTGCTTGGGGAAGGTTATAAATTCGTATGCTATCAAGACAGCGATGCTGGTATCGATTTGACTACGACAGTGCAAAAAGCGAAGTTCATATGTGTGTTCTGCCTGAGCGCACCATACAATTCACCTTCTTATAAGGGATGGCTATCCAGAGTAGCCTCAACCAAGATCTATTTCACCAACCCAGACAAGACACCTTGTAGGTTGGTGACACCGATAGAGCTCGGAGAGCATATACGAATGCCCTTTACACCGTATGAGTCAATATCGGGACACGCACAAGGGCCTCCATGCGGAAAGGAGTTCGTTCAAGATTCAACCTTATCGTCCTTAACACACTCGACACCCATGCAATCAACCCCTAATAAGAAGTCATCTGGAACAGAGAAGCCTGATGTTCCGATGAACTCAATCTTCAGAGTACAGTCACTGTTTAATCAAACGACTATATCAGAAGCGCTACCGACAGGGCCAACGTACTATTCCTCGTTGTCACCGAACGCGCAGCAAAATCCGGCTTGGTTAGCAGAATGTTATATGCCTGCATTTAATCATCTAAAGTCATCCGATGAGGAGGGACGGAGGGAACTGTTTAACCAGAATCGTCTATCATCAATGGTCTATCCATCAATGGCAACAGAATCATTAATTTCCGGGGTCGGGAGGGAACTGATTAACCAGAATCTTCTATCACCAATGGTCGATCCATCAATGGCAGAAACATTCGTCTCTGAGATCGGGGAAGCACTGATTAACCAGAATCGTCGATCAAGAGTCCATCCATCAATGGTAATAGACTCATTCATCTCTGAGGTTGGAAGAGAACTGATTAACCAGAATCTTCTATCACCAATGGTCGATCCATCAATGGTAGACTCATTCGTCTCTGAGGTCAGAAGGGAACTGCTTGACCTGAATTCTCTATCATCAATGTTAGAATCATCCGTCTCTGAGATCAGAGAAGAGAGACGGCAAAGAAAGCACCGTAATAATCGGAGACGTTAGCGATGATGAATTGTGACTCGACACTACCATTATTGCTTGCACGATTTGAAGGTTCAAGGCGGAGACTGGAGGAAGGAATGAATGTGACGGAACTAAACCTAACAGAAGGCTGCACGGGCTTCAGGCCGCCCTATATAAGCTAAACTAGTAGATCAGCCTACGTAGATAGAACTTCCCTCCTTGTGCAATAACAATAAGCCAACTCTGGCATCACCAGCAGTACGAATTGTGACAATGAAGCTGATAGGTGCCGAGGTTGCTATAGTCATGCTGGGTATATAGACTCTTATATATATATACTATACCACATACATATATTGCCGTTGATAATCATAGAGAGTCCTTCGGCTTAAGCTTGCCGGTCACGTGGCCTCTATAAATGCCCGGAATGAGGCTACGGTTAGGATATTCTAGGTAGACCATGTGATAGTAAGCGATTGGTCCTAGTTCAAGCCAGGCAGTTTGACCCCGGTGATAAACACCAAGATGGTCGATCTAGATGGCCGAAACGCCGAAACTTCGCCGGCCTTTGTGCTCCGAACGAAGTGGCTACACGGAGCACGACGGCGTAAATTGACCGGCTGCCGATGAGATGTTTGTGTTGGGTCTGTGCTGAGAGGGGATGAGGATATCTATCCACCACGAATCGCGTTGAAGTGGGGACGGAGATGTCGGCGCGAGACGGAAATGTCCTGAACCGGCATGGTTCTGTTCTGGTCTGGGTCGGTCTGGTTCCGGCTGGCAATAGGTACCTAGGTAGCGACCGTGCAGTACCTAGTGTAGAAGCTATGACCAGTTTCTGGTCAAAGGCCCTGAATAGCACTTCTTCGAGTGGTCAGCTTGGCTTAGCTTACTACAGTAAATTGCTAGCGTAAGACGAGCATTGTACCACAGTCACCCCGCCATCCCGCCATCGGCGAGAGAAAAGTGAAAGGAGACAAGACTGTGCCCCACCATTACAGGACCCTACCACACTTACATACTTTTTCTTCGCCTCTCTTCCCCTCCATTTTCCATTTTCCAATCCCTCGAGCTCCGTCTCAAATTCTCTCTCAACCCACACACTCTCTCTTTCGTTTGCGGACATCTACATCTACATCGCGTCCTCCTGCGCCTGCGTTTCTGTTGTAACATATCCTCCTCGTCTTCCCTTCATTCAGTCCTAATCGTCACCATGGGTTCCTACGCTCTTTCAAAGGAGCACAGAGAGGTTAGTACCGGACAAACGGGATCTAGGATTACCTATTGAATGAATTGATGCTGACACGCGACACTAGATGCTCGAGAAGTCCCTTGTGGACTCCGATCCCGAGGTTGCTGAGATTATGGTATGTTCCAATTGTCTCGAGAGCTTGCACTTGAATGAGTGAGGGACTAATGATTCGGGCAGAAAAAAGAGATCCAGCGTCAAAGAGAGTCCATTATCCTCATCGCCTCCGAAAATGTCACATCGCGTGCCGTCTTCGATGCGCTAGGATCTCCCATGTCCAACAAGTACTCGGAAGGTCTGCCCGGCGCCCGTTACTATGGTGGCAACGAGCATATCGACGCCATTGAGCTGCTTTGCCAGAAGCGTGCTCTTGAGGCCTTCCACCTCGACTCTGAGAAGTGGGGTGTCAACGTCCAGTGCTTGAGCGGTAGCCCTGCCAACCTCCAGGTCTACCAGGCCATCATGCCTCCTGGAGGCCGACTGATGGGCTTGGACCTCCCCCACGGTGGTCATTTGAGCCACGGTTACCAGACCCCCGCTAAGAAGTAAGATTCCCTTCGCGATTGGCGGCTTCTCATCATTTCTACGTCACAAAACTAACTTGATCACTCACAGGATCTCTGCTGTCTCCACCTACTTCCAAACTATGCCATACCGAGTAAACATCGATACTGGCATCATCGACTACGACAAGCTCGAGGAGAATGCCCAATTGTTCCGCCCTAAGGTCCTAGTTGCCGGTACCTCCGCGTACTGCCGTGAGATCGACTATGCCCGCATGCGCAAGATTGCTGACTCCGTCGGCGCCTACCTCATTGTAGACATGGCCCACATCTCTGGCCTTATTGCTGCCGAGTGCATCAAGTCCCCCTTCCCTTACGCCGATGTCGTCACCACCACCACACATAAGTCGCTCCGTGGCCCTCGTGGTGCCATGATCTTCTTCCGCAAGGGTGTGCGCAGCACCGATAAGTCCGGAAAGGAGATCAAGTACGACCTTGAGGAGAAGATCAACTTCTCCGTCTTCCCCGGTCACCAGGGCGGCCCTCACAACCACACTATCACCGCTCTTACCGTTGCCCTGAAGCAGGCCGCTACCCCTGAGTTCAAGTCCTACCAGCAGAAGGTTGTTGCCAACGCCAAGGCTCTCGAGAAGAAGTTCAATGCTCTCGGTTACACATTGGTGTCTGGTGGTACTGACTCGCACATGGTTCTGCTTGATCTGCGCCCCATCCCCTTGGATGGCGCTCGCGTCGAGGCTGTCCTCGAGAACTTCAACATTGCTTGCAACAAGAACAGTGTTCCTGGCGACAAGTCTGCCCTGACCCCCGGTGGTCTCCGCATCGGTACCCCCGCCATGACCTCGCGTGGTTTCGGCGAGCAGGATTTCGAGCGTGTCGCCGAGTACATTGACCAGTCTATCAAGATTTGCCAGGAGGTCCAGGCTAGCCTACCCAAAGAGGCCAACAAGCTCAAGGACTTCAGGGCCAAGGTGGCCAGCGGCGAGGTTGCCAAGATCAACGACCTCAAGAAGGAAGTTGCCGCTTGGTGCCAGACTTTCCCTCTCCCTGTTGAGGGCTGGAGAGTTGATGCTGGTATCTAAAAAACCACATTTGTATTTATTAGTTCTGGAATTCCGGGTTTAGGGTAAGGCGTGTTGGGGCTGCATCGTGGTTCAACCTAGACGAGTAGGCGGGCAAAAAATGAGGGCAACTCAACTGTTCTCTGGGGAGCGCGCGATCTTATCTTTTTCATCTTCATTTTATTTTTTACTCAAACATCATACGGATCGGTTCACGGCGGGCTAACTGGACGAGAAAAACAAAGTCTGTGGAAATATACCTTGCATGCATTCATCAGGCGTTGCAAGTGGCGGGTTTTGCTTTTTAACATACAAAGGGGATCTAGAGAGAACACCGAGAAGGGTCTTTCCGGGTTTGGGTCATTCAACAACCTCTGCTGCTTCAACGCGCTCTTACACGGACGGTGTTAGTTGTTTAAGTAGTTATTGTGTGTGGGGGAGAGAGGTATGTGTTGTCACTTGGGGTTCTGTATATACCGACCAACTAGGTCATACTATACCAGATCAGATCAGATCTACGTCGTAAAGACGGGATGAGATAGGGTTGCTAGGCAGAATTATATTCTGTTTAGCCCTGCCTACTTGCGTATTTACATATGCATCGTATTCTCGTAAAGTGTGTGATTGACTGATTGAATGTTTCCTGGTGATATTCAAGTAAATTAATATATCAATTCAAAGTGCTCATGCCTCTTGCATCTATCCCATTCTTATAAGCACCAGCTTACGTAGTATGTTGCTGGGTTGGTGGACTTTCCCCCCTTCCCTTTTCCCCCTTTCTTGCTCGCTTACATATAGTTAACAATAAACAAATTCACAGCTTAGCTTGCACAAGTGATATAATTGCCGTTACAAGAAGAGGGTTTATCTATAAGGTATATTTAAAATGTAACAAAACAACAGAGAGTATGAAAGTGTGCGTGTCTATCGTTAATTAGTAGTAGCTATGTATAGTACGTAAATGATCTAGGTATCGAGGAGATAGATAGTTAAAGAGTTAACATGGAGCAATATACATTGCTGATATGCCAGTTAAGAGCTCGCTGCATTTACGAGTTTAGAAACAGGGCTCTCTTCACTATCGCATCCTTGATTGTCTACTAACACCAAACCTGCTATCCTAAGTCACCCATTAACTATATCTCTGCTGATTACACGCATACAATAGTCTAAGGCAAAGCAAGTCACCTAACCAAAGTACGAAAAGCTTAATAGGTAACTTGACACAAGTAAGTATATAAAATAAAAAACAATATGTATGCGTGAGTTATTATGTCCGCCCGTCCACTAAGTAAGTACCTATCTTGAACCTAGGCTAACCGTCCTGTCCCGTCTGATCTCATCTTCCCTAGCTACATAGGTACTTAGTCATTCATTCACCTAGGTACTAACCCTGCTGGCTTGCCTATAAAAAAATCAATTATTCTATGAAAACTTAATCGTAATGCATTGTAAATAAGCACACTAATCTTGACAGTAAGTGCGCAGGTAATTAATTATCTAGGTACGCAGTGCCTAGGTAGCTTCTATAGGCAGGCAGGCAGGTAAGCAAACAGGTAGTTCAATAGGCAGGCAAGTAAGCGGTAAGTCTCCCTCAAGTGTCTTTCTGTCTGTCTTTTACTCCCATAATTCTGTTTTAATACAGTACAATGCTATCCATGCCTTTGCTCCGATGTCTTCCTCCCCGCATATTCTCTTCCCCCGCCTCTTAGGAATACCATGCCATGCCATACCATTGATACCATAAATCAGTCGGCTAGGTCCAATTTTCTTCCTCTTCAAACTAATGCTCGCCCTCACCCTCGACTCAGCAATAGCCGCGCGAACCAGGCGCCAGTCGCCAAGTCAAGTCAAGTCAAGTCAAATACCAAATACAACCGCGATGACTCTGATTTGAAAATAAAAAGAAGAAAACCACAAACCCAAGCCTGATCTGCCAAATTTCAGATAAGATAGAATAATGACTACCCCTTCCATGCCATGTATGACCCGGGGTATTGCACGGTTTTCCGCGCCATTCCCGAAAGGAAAATAAAAAAGAAAGTCTGCTGTACAAGAACGATTCTTTTTAATAAAAAAAATAACCCCTTTTTTGTCCCCTTGCGTTGATTGTATTCTTTCGACTTTGACCCTTCTATCAATTCAAAATCACACTGTCTAATCGAGAAAAAAACGACTGAAGTCTAAGTAGGAGGCCGGAATCCCCCACTACTTTTGCTGGAGTCGTTTGAATAGATCGCCATAAAAGACCGTGGTTCCGAAACCACGGACCAGGCAATATTATGATGCTGCGGAAGACGTGGGGCCAAAATATACATCTGTGCTGTTCTTCCATCTCCCATTACTGACCCACATCGACTCCTGCTTTGGGGACTAATACTGTAGTCGCTCGTCTACCAATTCATCCGTAAATCATTCCCTATTGACCCCTCGCCAAACCGGCCTCTTGAGTGGATACAGCGGGTGGAATCGAACTTCGGCTGTGACGATTCTCTGCTATAGCTGCTCATGTTCACCTCTGACATATGGGCCTTCTAGGCTCCTTTGTTAGTCGAGAGAATTGTGCCATTCGGTGTCGGTATAGTATGTGATATGACTCCGCCGTTCATCGGAGAAGGTATACTCGGGGTAGCAGGAGAGTTCATACGTGGTTGAGGACTTGGGCTGGCTTGCGAAAAATTCATCACGCCAGCTTTGCCGGATCTAGCAGCCGCCATCTGAGCCGGGCTAGCCCCTAGACCGATACCACCAAGTCCAACTGGAGGGCCTGGGTGACCTTGGCCAGGCATTGCATTCCCGAGGCTCTCGTTAGACTTCTGGGCAGTTTGCTGGGCGTTAAAACGAGCCTTGGCCTGATCCACTGCCAATAGGAAAAAGTTAGTGGTTTGGTTCTCATAGGCTTAGGCAGCTACGCTCGACAAGTAGGATCAGATAATAGCTATTCAACATCTTGAGTACCCAAGCGTCGACTAACGACAAGAAGACAAGGTGCTACCTACTGGCTTGCTGCACTTGATGTGAGCTCAGGGATGTTTGGAAAGACGTCCCTGGCGTCGGATTTGCCTGGTTTGGGTTATGATGTTGAGTAGACATTTGGTGATTCTGCATCGGCGGTGGTACATGTGTATTGGAAGGAGGATAGTATGGTCGTGGTGTACTGTTAGCCATGTGTGGCTGATTACCGTAGGACGTCTGACGAGTAGGGGTGCCCGGGTGATATCCCTGAGGTGGCACATGGGGGGAATGAGGTTGCTGATGATGAATATGTGGCGAGGCCGTTGTCGTCCGTGGAGGTATTGTACCTGTACCGTTTGTATAATGGCTGTATGGCGCATGCGTGGGAGTCGGAGCGGGCGATTGGTGAGTCTGAAATTGTTGATGAGTGTAATGGGGTTGAGTATTAGGCGGGTGGGTGTATGCTTGAAACCGGGGTTGTGGGGTGGTGTTATTACCCAGATGGCCTAGAGCATTGTAGCCAGGAACATATTTCGAGGATTGGTTTGAATACATAGTGCGATTTTGTGTCGGTGTTGAGGCGAACGCAGGTTGGGAATACCCAGAAGCTGGCTTGGCATATTGTTGGGGGTACCCAGTATTCTGGTAGGCGTTAGGCGGACGGTAACCTGTGTTGGCGGGAGCCCTTTGTTGGTAATTTGGCGGCATCGTCTGTGGTACCCGTTGCATCGCAGGTTGTGGAGGCCGGACTGGGGTCTGAGTCGGATAGAACTGCGGAGTTTGCACCGGAGCCCGGGCCGTATTCTGGTGATACTGTTGACCGTACTGCATACTGCTAGATGAACTAGATGACCGATGCGAAACAGGCCTCGTGTTTGCAGCGGCGGCAGCGGTTTGTGCGGCTCTAGCACGGGCAGCGGCTTCATCCTCTTCCATGGTGCCTTGATACTCGTCGGTTCGAATTTCAATCTTGGTCGAGATATTCAGCTCGTCTAACTTATCCGAGTTGAGTCGCGCGACTACGTAAGGTGGCAGCATCTGTATAACCAACACAAGCTGAGCCCGTAGGGCTTCGTAAGTGGCAGTTTCTTCTTCTCCCGGCTGAACTTGCGTTCCATGAGTTAACATGTCGCTATGTGCCGGGTCCGAAGCATATCGACTTTGGCTTGATGCTGTAGGGAGCGTCAAATTACGATTCTTTTGGTAAGATATAAGAGTCTGGATCATGTCGGTGACGTCCTGAAGAATATCATCTGTATCTTTCTCGGCATCCGATTTCTGTGGGCAGCAAGCTTCTTCAAGGCTAGGATCTATAGCGCTATCGTCCCAATTGTCAATTGCTTTCTGAATCAGTTGTTCATCAATCTCATCCGTTTGGTCCATCTTCATGTCGTCATCCTCGTCTGTAACATGTTCGATGCGTTCAGAATCCATCAAACGGTCAAGGTTGCGTTGTCCAACTTTCTGCCACCACAAAGTATGGCTGATCAAACCGGAGGAAACCATGGCGGCCGAATCGTCCTTTGACGGCGCAAAGCTAGAGAATGCACCACGGAAGAGAGACTCAAGTTCCGACGTCTCCAGTTCCAAGGACGAAGGTTTATTCCCCGCGAGGCTCAGGGCACGCTCGCGCTGCTTCGTCATAGTTTGAGACGTAGGCGATGCGTTGCTGTAGTCGAGCCATCTCCCTGTAGATAACGGCTGGCTAAAATAAGACCCGGCGCGGTACTTGGACTTCTCAGTTAGTTCTGGCCTATGCCAACCCACATGGACACCCTTGGTAGTGCTTTTGGGGGCTTTCGGGGGAGGGAGCGAGGGGAGGGTTCGTGGAGCTGGGAATAATTCGCCCAGCGTCTTCGCCTTCTTGTCCTTATCGACAGGCGGGGGGAACGAATAAGGTACGATTTTAGCCACTTTTACACCATTGGGTAGGCCGATTTCCCTGAGAGGGCGAAAGCCCGCATTTGATTCGGCGGTCACATCGATGGGTTGTTGGAGGCTCGAGTATAGCTGGCGAGATCTTGGGGCCTCGCCAAAGACGCTGAGCATAACATTGCCGCTGGCATTTGATTGCAGGTCGTTGGCTGGGTCAAGTACCTCTAGCGCCTTCAGGCCCTGGGATGAGCTAAGGTACGAGAGTTCCCGCTTGAACAGCGTATGAGCACTCTTCTTGAACTCCAACACACGCGCGATGGCTGAGTCAGAAGTCGCATAATCCTCCCCTTCTCCGACATGTCGCAGTTCAGCAATTTGGTCGGTGATGGATGAATTGAGATCAGCGATAATAGCTTCGACATGGTTGTACTCGTCATGAGCAACCTTGTCTGCGATAGAGGGTTGTGATTTCTCGTCTACGGATTTTTGACGCTTGGCCTGAGGCTCACTATTCGGGTCGGGTTCAGGGAGTGGGCGCTTGAGAATAGAGGGCGTGGTATCGAGTCTGTGTAAGAATAATGAATGGTGAGCATTACGTTTCAACACTTAAGGATCGAATGTAAAAGGGGGTAGCGATAGAGTATAGTACGTCAATGGGCGGGGGGATGTAAGGATATACCGCACCTCTCGAGAAGGATATAATAATCGCGGACGGTCTCTACGGAAATCTCATCGCGCGCAGAGGAATCGGCATTTTCGGGGGCGGGCGTGCCACTGCTGTTCGAAGGGGTGCCATTTGGCTGTTTGTCGTGATCAGGGCTGGATTCGCGTTTGCGCTTTGCGGGGACAGCGTTAATAGCGTTAATGGATTGCGAAGCGTCAGCGTTGTCATCGAGATGCATGGGCGATGCCGATGACGTGGGGACGCCGTTGGGGAGTGCGACGGCGGGTGAAGCCATCTCTGCGGGTTAAAGGGGAGACGGGGGTGGGACGGGTGGTTTGCTGTCGGTGATTGCAGATCTATCCATCCAAAGGGGGTGGGTGTTTTTGTTTGTTGGTGGTGATGGCGGTAGTAGTGGTAGTAGTATAGTGGGTGGCAGCAGTAGCAGTAGGTAGGGTGAGCGATGGATGTAGTGGTTGATGATAATGGTAGTGATAGTAGTAGTAGTGGTGGTTGTGGTTGTGGCGGCGGTGATTATGGCGCCGCCGACCGAGTGAACTGGAGTAAGTACTTAGTAAGGCGTTGTTGGTGATGCCGACACTACTACTAACTGGCGTCGGCGTCGGTGTCAAAGTGCTGGCGCGATGCGTGCACACGGCGTGGGTGGTGGGAATGGGGAATGGAGAACGGCGTTGATCGGTTGGGTGGCTCGTACGCGACCGGTGCACGCTCTTGATTGCGGTCCCGTCGCGATGACGGGGTTAAAAAAAAAAAGAGGGCTTGGTATTTCGCAGAGTAAAAGCGTGTTCAACGTGATTTGGGACCTGGCAACCTCCAACAGCCGCAGCCAGCTTCCAACTACATCAGCACCACAACACGAATCACTCACTCACTCACTCACTGCGGCAGAATCGTGTCGAAGCAATCCACCACCGTGTTGCACGACGAGAAACCAGCCAGAATCCGGAGAGAATCAACCGTAGAACCGGGTGTCGTTGGTTGCGAAAAACCAGCGATTCTGGGAGTCAATACGGATGAATGCACTTGGACTGGACTGGACTGGATTTGGGGGATGCAGAGGAAGGGAGACGCAGACACAGATAGGTAGGTAGATACGGTAGGCTGTCACGAACACTCGGCAAGCAGCAAAGTAGCAAGTAGCAACGCAGACAGAGACAAATCTGGCTTGGGGCCATTTCCCTCTGGGCGCTGGGCGGGTCCCAGCCTGCAGGACTTTGCGAAAATTGAGCACTAGCAAACTGTGGGGCCACGTCCAATCCCGCTCCTTTTAGGTCACGTGGCCTGCATTCCAACACCCAAAGCCTGCCCGAAGCAGGGCACCACTTACATAATCAGGTACTAGGTACATATTAGATAGGACGTGCGTGACTTACTACCATGTACCTAGTAGTAGACATTGAATAGAGACAACTGACTTTTAATTGGGTTGCAAACAGTCATCTTGGATTAATAGTTCTGATGTCGAATTCTGTTGTATTGTCTGTGCTAAATTGGGTTTGGAGTGATATCATTGTCCCAAGATCCACTCGACATGGACTTGTACAATTGAATATAGGTAGCACCAACGCAATCCAACTCCAACTTCGCAAATTAGGTATTATATCTTGAAGACTCTCTTGTAAATTTACCCTAACCCACATTTTGTTCACGTATTGCAATATTTCGCATCTCTCAATTTTTCATTGGGTTCTTTAAAGATCGTTTCTTGGCTTACACAACGGGTAACTAGTGATCTCTCCAAGCATCATAGTGCAGTTGGCAAGGCCTATGATCATCGTCAACTCGGCTCGACGTGGGGCCGACCCTCTGTTTAAATTCCGGGGTAGCTTTTAGATGTAAGCGGGAAGGGACCCAGTGAAAGCTATAATACCTTGAATGCCCATTCTAGTGTTACTATTCACTCCCTAGGTAGGTAATTACATAGTAAATATGCTTTCGATTGCTATATCACTCGACTTAGCCGGAGCTCTTCCTAAAGCTTATACTCAAAATCCAATAATCAACCATATTAAATAACCAAATCTGCTGAGAGCCAAAGCAGTCTTGCAGCAACTCGTCAACCAGGGTAGCAAGCTCCAAAAAGGAATAGCTACCTAGGTAGCTACCTAGCTAGCACATGTCAAAGTAGATTCCTAGTCGGGAACGCTTTTTGGAGAATCGCGCCCCTTATGCAGACCTGCCGTTAATGACGTCTGCTTGGAGCCTTACTTTAGATAGTACCTAGTATTATCATACCGTCGTTTTTTTACTCGCGTGCTAGCGTCCCACGTTATGCTCCATAACTAGCCGTTTAATAGTCAACTACTCTAGTATTAGTTCATGTGGACTGTATACTTCTAGTCAAAAATCACGAGAATCTCGTCTTCCTATCTAGTTGAGATAGTATACTATTAAACTAACTTACAGTAAAGAGGTAGAGTGATATCTTTAATCATTTGATAATCAGATGCAACTCACTACATAGACAAACGATTCAATATAATTTTGAACAAATATCGATATCACGTAAGGGGACGAACAATTACGACGAGGAAGCGGTTAGAATGTGGCGCAATAGAACTCTGTTGAGTAGACCGTAATGTACATGTGCGATACCCAGTCTCCTCTCTGTTGCTAAGCTAAAAGACAATAGTAGACTGGCAAAAGGAAATAATATCACTAAGCCTCGGGACTTTCGAGGCAAATAGTCCTCCCATTCGCCGTGGCCCTTCATTTATTCAAACTAACGGTCGCTGGTCAGCTCCCTTATGTGTCCCACCCGGTCTTAAGCACCCCTTACGCAGCCATTACAAATCTGCACCATGTCCATATTTATCTCGGACTTATTTGGCCTTGGCCAAGCCAACAGTGCCCTTGCCAACATCGTAGATCGAGTACCACTTCCGAAGGAAAGCATCACCGAGAATAGCGAGGGGGCCGACGGGCTCAGGGAAGTCCATACCCATGAAGGTGGAGATGCAGCTACCGGAAACCTCAAGGACGTAATCGTAGGGGGTAATAGAGAAATCGTAGCCACTTAGCTTGAAGGTAACATCGGGGAGGGAGTCACGGGCAGCACAGTCAATGCTGTACTGGCCGTTGTAACCCTTCTTAGCACCCATCTCCTTGTTGAGAAGCTCGGCGAGCTGGGTGGGTAGGGCAATCAGAGATGTACCAGTGTCGAGGATGACACCAGTGTTATCAAGCTCGGCAGTCTCATCACCGAAGGAGATGGCATCGAAATCAACCTCCCAGTAGGCCTGGCGGCGCAGAGGGATTTCAGTGATCTTACCAGTGTAGTGGTCCTTGTCAACGCCACCGAACACAACCTCGGAGTCATCGCTGCCACTCTCACTGTTCAGATAGAAGGCAAAGACGGGCTCGTCAATTAGCTTCTGGTTGATTAGCTGGTAGAAGGGAGGAACGATGCCGTTGACCGAGAGGCGGTCAAAGCCCATTCCCAGGATGCCATCGAATCGGCCAAAGGCAAAGGCCAGACCGGGCTCGCTGGTGGCCTCGGCAAAGTCCTGGGCCTTGATCTTGAGGTCGCCAATGGTGACATCGTCTTGAGAAACGAAACCACTCAAGCTACCAGAGCCGTAGCGGATTTCGAACTCGGTACCATTCTTCTTGTAGGTTGACGATGATGATGAGTCGTACTTGCTGTGAAGGAAGCAGGCGATGCTACCGCAAGACTGCGAGGGGACCCAGAGGTTGGAGCTGCCAGTGTCGAGGATGACCTTGAAGTCCTGGGGTGGTGTGCCGATGCTGATCTCGGAGAAGTCTGGACAAATGGTTAGCGGGTGTAACTGGGCGCATTTAGATATGAGAGGTACTAACATTGGGCGTTCATGAAGTTAGAGATGGGGAGAGGATGATCCTTCTCAATGTGCATGTTGGCGCCCTGGAAGACGGCCTGAGCGTGAGTTTCGGGACGGGCGCCAAGATACTTCTGACCAAGGCCGCGCATCTGCGTCTCGATCGGAATCGTCTCCTACATCATGAAATCATCAATACCAGGAACTAATATTCACGTATATATCAAGCACGTACAAGCTGTTCCGCAAGAGGCACCTTCTTAAGCTTCATCTTGTGGATTCCCCCGGCTTGCGCGGAGCCGAGCAGCACCGCGGCACCAAGTAGAGCTCCCTTCATGATGGGCAACCCTAGTGAGAACGATGGAATTAATGGTAAAAGATTCAGACGTAAAGGAAAGAAACAAAGAGGATGGATGGCCTTCGAAGATCCCTTCGAAGCAGTTGAAAACGATGGGAGGTTTGGGGGTGAAGGTGGTGATGATGTAGGAGAGAAGAAGAGGGTATTGGATGATGCAGCTGGCCCGGGAGATAAGGTCCATGGATACCTAGGCAAGTCGATGTCTGGGTCGCTGTACAGGTAGGATGGGGCGTTGACCGGGGATAACTGGGGCAGAGCTCTCCAAGCACCAATCAGCACCCACAGTCTACCTACCTTGGCACTTCCTTAGTGTACACTGTGGGCTTGTGCCAGGCACCCGTGCGGTGACATGGAACAACAACAAGCTCTCCAGCGCACTTGCTCTAACTCAAATCAGGCCATGCAGGGGTCGGATACGTTGGCAGGAAGTGATTGTTTCAAGCCTCGGGGAAGTCATTACAGTACAAGTAGAACCCTTAGGTACAGTACCTGCCTACTGTGCGCTACAGAATACCACTGTAAACAGCAAAGCAAATGGCACGTGTGTGATCTGGTGTGGCTGGCTTGTGACCGATCGACCATTACCCAAAGCAGTAGCTGATGACGCAGCTGGAGACGGCCGAGTAACCACAGCCAGATCCGGCCGCAGATATCACTCACCTCTCGATAACGAATTCAGTGGCTGAACTCCGGCAGCGGCAGGCTGCAGCCATTTTTTGCCTGGTGCTCTAAATGCCTAAGGCATTCTTACACTTTTCCCATTCCACGCCGTTATAGTTTTAAGAGACATCTATTACAATACCCCTTCAATTCAGATTGAACTACCTATCGCTTTTACTCCGCTAAATAAGACATTGAATAAGCCACTCAAACACCCGGATTTAGGAACTAAGAATTATGAGAGCATAAATCCCATGCAGTAAGACCAGAGCTTACCAGGCAACCAACATGAGACTTGGCAAACAATGTCCGGCTATTTCCCCAGTTTCTTTGCCAAGGAGAGCACCAAGAGATACAACTGCGAACCTAAGCTATGAAGAGGCATTTCCAATTATCGCAGATGAGGCTGGCGATGATATTCTTACGATCTTGGCCATTTCATTCATGAAAGCACTGCAATAATTCGACAATTCGACGGCTCGACTATAGCGCTAATTGAAGATCTATTTGGATGAGGATGGGCTTACTGCTACAATGCCTTATGACTTGCACGATCATACCGTATGTAATTGCGATATCGTCTTCTTGGTCATTATGGCAACCCGGCTAGTTACTCAGCCCTGCGCTCGCATAGCAGTTTATTCTGGGATTCCCGTCGCCGGTAGCCCGCTGTGATATGATACACTAGAATTATGGATTATTATAATAAAATAGTCCTGACGTCAGTCATTGTAAAATGACTAGCTATCTGCATCCTAACTGTGTGCTTAGGAAGTAGATTGCACGCTTTTGCCAAGGTACCTAGCAAGCGCATTCGCTTGTAGAAGATCGCAGAATGTGTACAATATGCTTTCAGGCAAATACACAGTGTCCCATCATCAAATTAAGGAACTTATCGATCCATAGCGTCTACTTCAACGGTAGTGAGATTCTGTCAGCAGCCACAATAAGACGGGTGTGACGGTTATGGTGCGGCGAGGTGACGGAGTGCCGTCGGGGCGGAGCGAGAATAAGTAATCCCGCAATAGTGAATAGTGACAGAATATGGTCTATACTATTTCCGAGACCCCGAGTCCAAATACTTGTAACAAGATCGCCAAGGCCATGAAATATGAAATGTAACACTATGAGAATTTATACGTTAAATAGGGAGTATCTAGTAGCTTTGAGCTTAGACTAGGTGCACCAAAATGAAATTTACAATTACTTAAGTCTCGGTGCGTGTTTCTCGATTTATAAAGGACTCTAGAAAATAGTAAACTGCCAAACTAGCTAGTCTCATATCCTTGTCCGAACTCGATAGATGCTAAGTAGCTTGAAAACCTTAGAAGCCTAGAGTATTGCATACTTGATTGATGTTAAAATAAAGTCATGATGTAGTTAAATCTCAAAAGAAATGACATGTCACAGTCAGGACATACAGTATTTCCCCGCTTACTCTCAACCCCCAATTCTACTGTTACTCCCCTACTGCAGTCACACCATACTAATTCAATCCAATCCAATGCAATTATGCAACTGGTTAAGCGCTTATGTACACTCAACCCAGCATCCCAACGTCATTGGCCTAGAGCGCCGAAAGAGGCAATCCATGATCGACAGGGATGATGACAGCCGAGAGTCGCTAGGATAAAAGGGCCTAATCCAATCATGGCCTAGCGTGGGTAAAAGGACAAGGCCAACGCAGCCAATGGAGCGCACATTTCGTCATGGGACGCGCATGGATCACCATTCCCATTATCTAATCCCGACTTATGCTGTACTTCCTTACGTTACTTGTATAGGGCAGGGCAGGATAGGATCGAGCAAGCGACGATGAAATGGGCCGTCATGCCTCCTCGCCTCCGCCCAGGTTCACGAGGCTTGTGTTTTCAAGATTGAAGCTTATTTTCTTGCTCATCATGGTTGGCGCGCTGGGACATAAGCTCCTGAGCCATTTCAGGAACCACTCCGGCTCTCACTCATCATCAGAAGCGGCGGCGGCACATGAACAACCGCCACAGCCACACCAGCCGGTGCCCGGACACCCGCCGCCGCCGCACCCGCAATCTCAACCTCAGCATCTCATGCCTCCCGCCCTCGACATCCCGCCCCCTCGCCCCTGGCGTCTAAGCTCCGCCGTAACCCCCCTAAACGAAGGCGGGACATACCCGCGTCTCTGCCGTCTATCAGACGGGACCCTCCTATGCTCCGTAACGCGCGTGCTGAAGGGCGTGCACATGCTCAAAGTGTCCCGCAGCCTCGACAACGGGCGGACCTTCGTCCCCTTCAGCGAGATCGCGCGCGGGGCGGGGGACATCGACAACACCTTCCTACTAGAAGCCCCTCCGACGGGCGCAAGCCAAAGCGTGGTGCTCGCGGCCTTCCGCAACCACGCGCGCGGCCCCGACGGGAAGGCCACGCACTTCCGCATCACGGTGTGCCGGTCCACGAACGGCGGGCAGACCTGGCGCTTCGCCTCGCAGGCCGCGGAGCAATCCGCCGCCAGGAGCCTAGGGATGGGGCTCTGGGAGCCGTTCATGCGGACTACTACCAACAGAGAAGGAATGTCATACATCCAGCTGACCTACTCCGGCGAGCTAGCGAAGAACGACCAGGAGACCTTCGCAGTAGATTCCTTCGACGGCGGGCAGACCTGGACGCCCGAGCCTAGGTGTCTGCGGTGCCATGCGCACGCGGAGAATCTGCGCGACGGGATGCAGGGGATTGCGCGCACGTGGGATGTGTCTACGGGGCGGGAGGCGATTGTCATGGTTTTTGAGACGACAAGGCGGAGGCCGCATTTTAGTCTCGAGTACGTGGTTTCGTACGACGATGGGGTGTCCTGGGGGGATCGGGGTGTAGTGTACGTCCCGCGTGGAGCGAAGAGGAATGCGGGGTCCCCGCAGATTGCGGCGTGTAAGGGGGGCAGACTGGCGGTTGTGTTCATGACGGATGAGGATGTGGATGAGCCGAAGTGGCCCCGGAATGCGGCGATTAAGGCTGTGTTTGCCGATGGGCTGAATGGGGGGAGGGTCCGCTGGTCGGAACGCCCTGTGCTGGTGCATGAGGCGCCGTCGCATTGGCCTGGTGTTCTTTGCACTGCGGAGGACGAGGTCATGGCTGTTTATGAACATAGGGGGAAACCCCTGGGGAGGTTATTGCATGTTTTGGAGTAGAAGATGTCTTGTTGTATATATGGAATTCGTGGGTTAGTCTTTTACTTCACATAATATCCAATTATATATACACTTCATTACATTTTACTTTTCTATACCCGACCGGAAGGCCTAATCTACCTCCGAGATAGGCGCATTCCCCTCAACGCCACCATGTATCTTAGAACAAGGCTACAGGTTCAAACCAGAAGAGTGCCAGCGCTAAGACTGATACCTAGGTAGTAAATGCCTATCTATATTGGAGTCCCAGAGCCCGAGGTTGTATTCACTACATTGCCGACGTCGCCGACGTCACATCTTGGGTTGCGGAGTATGCATACACGCTCACACCTCTACATGCAAAAGTTCCAAACGGACCATGGCCGCTGCCATATATTCAAGCTTGTACAGCACATTATCTTCCTCTTAAAATTCTTGCTCTCCGTTCATAAACTCAATCTAGATTTACACTAATATCGAGGCAAGTTTGAACATCATGTTTGCATGGACCACTATGTACTTTTCCCCGCCTGAGCGGACCAAGACGGGCAAATTTCTCGAGGAATTCGCTCAGGATGCAGATGGATGCAAAGTCTCTAGCATTCTACAATTACCATGCTACGAACATCCGCCAGCTCCTACTACTACAAAACAAAGTAATATTTTCCGTTCTCGTAGGGGTAATTCTTCTCGCGACGAAGAAAACCCCGAGGAAAAGGGGAAATCTACTAAAGTACGTGAGGCTCTTTCTATTAAGATAAGTGTGTACTATACTAAATCCGCTTTTTCGGTAGCCGAAGCGTGATTGGATACCAGAGCGGCCAATACGGCTGTCATACTACCGTCTCCGCTATCCAGGCGCCGAGGAGATGATACTTGGCATTGATGATCTTCCACCTGATGGTGCCAAAAATGACACCCGGTCCGAGGGTGCTAAAGATTTACATTGGATGTGAGTTACAATTTAACAAATATGGCCTTCTGTGCTTAGTCTATGTGCTTTCTGTCTAATTAATCATCATAGAGAAATCCGGGGTTGGGAGAGGGGCTATATGGATCTAGATCCCTTTCGTCGATTCGTAGTAAGTTTCAATCATAGTGCAATGTGTTTGAATTGGGTATATTAGATACCGCATTAACGTCGGCCCAATTAGAAAAAGGCAACAGAGCACAGTTACATTCCAGAACAAAACCGCGCGGATATTAGCAAATGGCTTGAATCTCTCGACAATGACTATAGCCAAGAGGCATTCCCAGGAACAAGGCTACCACCCATGATCAAAGGCTTCGTTTCAAATAGCCGCTCTGAAGGCGATAATATGCGGCAATTATCTTGCCTGTTCTTTTGCTTCCCCTATTTCCAACTTAGCATCCAAGGTCATTTTGAGTTATCGACAATCCAGAAACATTCAATCCGGCCACTCGTTCAGTCATTCTACCGCAGCAAATCTCCATTTGATCGCGAGTTGGATCAGGCGGCACGAAAGTTTCTAAAAAATGATTCAAAAATCATCTACGTCCCACAGTTTTGGGGTTTACTTATCAACGACGGTATGGCCATGACGTGAATAACGCAATGTAGGTAAATAGTACTAATTGTACAACATCTCTTAGACTACCTTGCTACATATAGTCCAAGTCAGCTCCATTTACGACATGGAAGTCGTATTTTAACTGCTCCGTCCTCCAAATTCCCCTCTTCATTTCGACTTTTGCTACCGAAAGGCCCATCGTTCTATGTATACTGGGCGGACTGTCCGACTTGGTTTGTAGGTTCATTCCCCAGACCCTGCAAGCTATATGCGTCCAATACATTCCATATCATCCCCTCCCTAACCCGATGTAGGACTTTCTCAGCAGAGTGCATAGTATCTGCTCCCAGGTTCTTGAAAATCATGTTGATCCAGAGCAAAATGCATACCGTTCAGTTGAACAAGCGGAGATAATCGATGCCAATAATTGGTCGAAAAAGGCTGCAGAGGAACGTGAGAAAATCTTTGAAATCGAGATCCTTGATGAGTTCGCCCAATTCCGCGAATTACTTGACGGCAACCAATCCCGCCGTAGAGTACGTAGAACACGAGCACATAGTGCGGTTAGAGACTCACGCGTCCGAGACTACGACCAAGACCTCCGACGCGAACGATACTATAATCGAGACTATTCCCCAGAACCCGAACTTCAGGAGAACTATTACTCACGCAATTCCATAGAACCAAGACGCCCCCGGAAACATTACCAGTACTCTGCACCCCGTGGGGACTACGAACCTGACGCTAATTACGACTATCCACTTCCCCATTATATAGACCAGAAAGTTAGATACTACCATCTGGCTAAAAGAGGCACTGAGCCTTCTATTCCAAAGAGGACGTTGTGTGGCTGGCCTGGCTGCTACGACAGTGGGGAAAACGATTCGGAAAACGAATCGACTACTGACGAAGATGCAATTAATAGTTTATTCTGGACACCCTCCGATTCTCCGGACACCGACAGAATAAAAGTGCGCATGGACGATACAGCCCCACTATCAATGAGCCCGAGCGAAGCCGCCGAGAATATGTCAACGAACCTCAATACCATTCCATATCTTTGCTGGGAGTTGCGTTGGCCCGACCCCAAGACTGACACAAATAACATTGCATCGTACGGGCAGCCTTCATCCTCGAACGAGCTGGTACATCCCCAAGATAGTAGGGTTCAATCATCTGCCCGGGCTCAGAGACCGACTGCGCTGGAGCAGGTGACTATAAGCATTGATAAACAACTCAATGATGAGATCACGTATGTACAACAAGTTGGGAAAGAAACTAAGGATGTCGATGAACTACTAAAAGCTCTTCCCACTACAATACCGCACTACGGAAAACCGCTTGGGGAAATGGTGAAAGAACTAGTGGGCCATTTCATAGAGACAGGAGTTGACTGTGAATTAGAGAAGAAGTTATGGGGGGCTTTGCATGGAATTTTAACCGTTAAGCCATATCTCGAACATTGATTTTGATAATAAACTGACACCATGTAGGAATGTAGCTATCCATTTCTGTCGAATGAGGCACATCGTATTGTTTTGCAAGTGGCCGACTACGTTGAGGAGATGCAGGAAACTTCATCGTCGATCATAACTGGAACGCGCGGCAGAAGTCATCGTGGTAGAGCCCTCAGCTCACTCGTGGAAGCATTCCAACATCTCGTTTGGGGACTCTGCCTTCTCAACGCATATTTAAAGGCTGAGAATGAGAGACCGGAACAATCTGAGACGTCGGAATTTGATATAGAGGAGATGGAATCTACACCTTGGCAAGACAGTTCTGTCGGTAATGCTGAGCGGGATATATTTAATCCCTTGACTATTGAAGAAGAAGATGACGACCAACTGGGTGGGGCCAGTGACGGAGAGAATTCGGACAATGACCAACCGGACGGGGTCAGTGACGGGGAGAATTCGGACGACGATAATCTGGGCGGGGCTAGTGACGGAGAGAATTTGGACGACGATAATTCGGGCTTGCCTGATAGAGGAGGGGGTTTGGGCGGGTATATTTATGACGTGCAGGACACCGCCAACGACAAGGCCCCTACTAGAAACATCGATACTGGGAATAAAGCGGTATCAATCTTTGAGGAAGCGAAAACCCAACTCAGTCTTGCAAAGAAGCACATAATCCAGTTGCTCGCACGTGAGAACTGGAAAGAACTGTCAGAGTATGTGACAGTTGGCTCAGGCGACCTAGTGATTTCTGCACTAGAGTTTCTCGCGAGGGGAGATACGGATGGCTATAGACTAGAGGATATTTACCGGGAGCGATGCTCGGAACTGGTATGTTGATGCGGCATAACTTATTATTAAGTTTTAAATACGTTGCTGACCTTAGCTCTAGAGGCTTTTGGTTCGCGACACTTCGAGAAGGGGATTGTTAAATGATCTCGATCAGGTTGAAGAAGAAATGGACAGCATCGTCTATACAATTTGCCAGCAGATACAGGTCCTAGACCAACTCTCACCTATTTATTCGAAACGTATGCCGAAATTAATGGCGGTCATAGACTCAACAAAAAGGGCCCTGGAAGAGAAGCTGGGTGTATATGATGACCTGAAAATTAGGACCAGAGCGATGGCGAGACAGGTATGTCATATGTATCCAATCGAAGAACAGAGCGTACAATACAGAATCGAGACTAACTATGACTAATCGTGAAATCTATAGGTTATAAGGCAGTTGGAGATAAAACAGGACAGCAACAACAAAGCAATTACAATCTTCACAATTGTAACTGTTCTGTTCCTTCCACTTTCATTTGTAACTAGTTACCTTGGTATGAATACGGCCGACATTCGTGAAACAAATTCAAAGCAGGGGCTTTTTTGGTCAATCGCGATTCCTTTAACTACAGTCTTCGCCGGAATAGCGATGACGATAGCTTATCGGCAACCTTTGAAGGGGTGGGTGGTCAGGCATGTTACGAAAAGGAAGTTTCGGGATCGGATAAGAGATTTCGACTATTGAACGAGTGATCTCAGGAGGTAACAAATAGCCCTAAAAGAGGGAAGCTGGAAGTCAAATGGCATGAAGAAGTGTACTGGCATTTAAGTTAGATTATAGGGAGAGTTAGGTTACAGATGAGTCGTAGTTATATAAGATAATTGTGAGTTAAGTGACCTTCCTGGTCCTTATTGTATATCGCTAGGATTGAATCGCGTACTTATGTCCGTGATCTTAGTAAAGCATATAGAATTACCTTTATTGTATTCTAGGAACGTCATTTATTAAAATGCTTTTATTCGGAATCGTAACTAGAGTTGGGTATCATAAATATCCTAACATAGTAGTACACGCGCTAGCTTTTTCTACGCCTCGCTTATGTCTTCACGATAAACTCTCCTCAGCTCGAAGAGCACTTCGACAGTGATTAAAGCAATGATAATCCACTCCAGCCTATGGCCATACTTCTCGCTAATCATCTCGCGAAGAACAGTCACGTTCTCATGCGCATAATCGATACGCTTGTTGAGGATCTCGATGCGTCGGCGAACGGACAGCGCGGCGCCAATCTGGTTGTAGTACTCCTCGAGAATAGATTCCGACTCCCAGAACATGTCTGGAAGCTCCTCTGTTATGTCGGAGTAGTGATTTAGCTGGGATCGCAAATTCAGCAGCTGGCCCGTCATTTTCATGATGGACGACCGCTTCAGCTTGCTTTGCGACCCTGCGGCGAGCACATTCAACGTTGCTTTCGACTCCTGGAGGAGGTACTCAAGATCTGTCTCTAGCACCGCTAGTTTCGGGCTCCTTGCCAGTCCACTCGAGAAAGCAATTTTGGCTAAAGTTGTGTCCAGCTTGTTGGCTTCTAGCTCCTGGGCTCTCGTGCCTAGTATGACGATCTCTCCCTTCATGTAACTTGTATCTCGGGAGTCATCAGGGGTGAACTCGAGCATCTCCATCTCAATGCGATCCAGATGTGGAAAGCTAGCAGCCCGAATGAGATACTTCGATGCTAGCTTCACCAGTATGTCTTCCGACACGGACCAGGTGACCACAGTGCCCGAGGGGAAAACGAAGATATCTCCGTTGTTGACGCTCCTCGCGTGCACGACGGCTTGGGTGTCGAATTCGGTACCATCTGGGTCGAGCTCGAAGCCGTGGACGCGGAGGAGCTCCTGGACCTGGGTCATGTCGAAGGACTGGGCGACGCAGATGGCGCGGATGGACCGACTCGAATCGGCGTCGTCGAGGTCGACGGGTTTCCTCGTAGTGCCGGACCGTTTGGGGGGTTTCGTTGCAGAACCCAGGCGGAGGCTCTTGGCTGCGGAGGCACGGACGGGTTTTCGTTTCAGGGCCGCGGGGGAGGATGTCTTGGGCGCATCTTTCAATGCGTCTTCGAAGAGCCCGGTGTCGTCGGGCTTACCACTGCCATGACCATTGGCGGCTAGCAGCTGGTTCGAGGTGAAAAAGTTGCGTCGACGCGGCAGTGATGTCAGGGTGGTCTGGTGGAAGAGTCGCTGCGGCCGAGGGGTATTACGAAAAGGCGCTCCTCCGGTGTGCAGTCCTGTGTGCAATCCGCGGTGCAGCAGTCCTCGGTGCAGTCCTCGGAAAGCGGGTATCATGGCCTTCTGCAAAGGGGTTCGCATGGTTTCAATCTTGTGGCCATTTGAGGCAATAAAATTGACTCACTCGCAGCAACGGCAGCACCGGCTTGTGTTGTGTTACGTTGTGGTGTGTAGAGGCGAAGGTCAGGTCAAAAGTTTGAACCCACCACCCAATCCATCCTATCCATGCCATTTGCCCGCCCCGAAAATAGTGATACGATAAGAGATAAATGAGGTAGATAGGTACCTAAGGAGATAAAGACCACCTTGTACCTATATATGCTGTACCTAAGTACCTATCAAGTACAGTGCTAATGAAAAGTTTATCGATAAGAAAACAACTACCTAAGGTATCGAGTCTTATCCGCTGTCTTCTCTCTCACTGTTCCCTGTTCATACATGCATCATAAGCTACTTAAGTACAGCATATACGAGCTAAAATGGGCGAAATAGTATCAGGAACGTACTATGATGATCATTGAAACATTTACATCGTAGGTATTGGCATGAAGCATGAAGCATGCTAACTACTTGCCGGTATTAAAGTTACTCCAACTAATTAATTGCTAGTTTTTAACGTGAATCGTGTTGTAGGAGCTTTGGCTGAATCCGCTTAGGATGAGCTTCCTCCCCATCTGAATAAAAATAGAGACATGCGAACGGGTCTAGCACGAATTGGCCATGGCTTGTTACCCTCGGAGCAGGCCTGGAGTCAGACACTCTCCCGGGCAACAAACACAAAGCCCCCTCAGTTTTATCGCCTTCGCACTTCTCCAAATCGAGTACTCGCACTGCGTCTAAGGGCGAGGAACGAAGACCAAAAGCAAAGGTTCAGGAGCGCTTTTCGCAAAATAGCCAATATACGGGGTGGACGTCTCCCAGTCCTAACTTTCCAAGCCCTGCTGGCAACCCAGGACCTATCCAAGGAAAAGTCCCTGGCCGCCGCCATAGCCAAGAAGACACCCGCCGACTGGACTGATACCTTCAACAGCCTGGCCGGAAAGGGCTGGTCTAAGGATCAATTCGACCATTGGGTATGGATAGTCTCCGGCGAGGATGGCGACGCCCGCGTGGCTCGCTTCATCTCTACTCAAGATCCCAAACCTTTATTTCTCCTATTCCTCCTTCTCAGAAATGATGAGATGTATCGAGAACCCAAATCTCTCGACCTCTTGATCCGCTATATTTCGAAGCATTACCTTACCCTCCCCCCCCCTCCCACATTATCTAGATCTCAACCCAGTCCGACCAGGTATCCGACCGTGTCGCAATTCATTATTCTCTTACGTCGTCTAATTCACCATGCCCGGGACCTCCACCCTCCCTTCGTGATTACCGTTGCTTGTCTCATAGTAGACTATATCAAATCCATTCCCAATGACCCCCATCATACCCGCCGTACAACTAGCTACGTTCATCAATGCATCGTCTATAACACTGCTCTCATTGGCTTCATGAGACCCTCCCCCAACCTGCCCCTTACCCATATGGAATTGAACTGGAGAGCACAGAAAATTCTCTTAGCCATGTCGAACGATCTGAAACGCCCATTGATTATTGAAAAGAGAAGCTACCAGGCCATTCGCGGCGTTCTCGTTGGACTGAAGAAATCACGCGCCGAAAGAGCAGTTGCGCTACGATATGCGAAATCATGGCCGCCGTACAGACAAGATTTTGATGGGAGGGATACAAAGCGGACTATTGAAGATGATAGATCGCGCAGCGTGAAAGCCGGCGTTCTCATGAAAGAAGCTGGCTACCCGGATGATGATTACGATCGAGCGTTAGACGCTCTGGGAGGCATGAGCGAAGGCTCCCCTACAATACAAACCCGCAGCCTTCCGCCTAAGCAATGGGCAGATGAGGACGAGAAGCTGAACGTCTATTCTTTCTGGGCTATGAGGGTCAGGGCCACTCGCAATGCCCAGGAGGCCTGGAGGGTTTTCAACGCATTTGCTCAAACGACTGGGCTAGCACCGAATTTCCAGGTATACAACGAAATGTTCCTCAAGCTCCAAGCTTTCCCTGTGGACCCCGACTCAGGCTCGGATCCGCTACCCGGCGACCTAAGAGAGTCGTTCCCCGTGCACGATGCCAACTATAGCCAGTATGAAATAGCTCGACTATCTCCGCCGACAGTGTCCGAATTGTATACTGAAATGATCAATCGCGGCATCAGGCCTGGAGGCCATGGCCTACACAACCTCATCACTCATGCGAGGTCGGTCGAGGAAGGGTTACGCTATCTCCACGACAGCGGTATGCCCTCTGAAACTGTCGAGTCTATCGCTGTATTTAGGCGACCACCTCACTCGGTCCTTTGGAAAATCCCGCTTCTATCTTTCGGTAGCTACATTAAACTCCTTTGTAGACTACATCCTAACCGTAAAGGCAGTGAAATGATTTCACACTACGAACTCCAACTAATACATCATGCGATCATGCTCGTTTCGATGAGGCTTACGCCAGACAGGACAGAAGGCGTAACCTTTCGCCCCCCTTGGCATTCTATATTAAGAGCGTTAGCGCGTAATAATATAGCTATCAAAAACGGACCGGCGGTAGAGAACGATTTGGAAGCTCTAGCACTATTTATGAAGACTCTCCAATCTGCGCGCAAATGCATCGGAGTGGACGCCGAGTTATTCATGCTACTTTGCCGTGTCATTCAGAAGGCGGCACGATCGAGACTGATTTCACTCCCCGAAACGGCCCATGTCCAGGCTGCCCTAGTACCAGATCACCAAGAATTACTTTCCCTCACCACATCGATATTCACCCAGTTAACAACGCCAGCTGTTGAAGATATGCCGACGTCTGTGCCAGTGCTCCAGCTTCAGTTTCCGCTAGTCCCGCCGCACCTTCACGCATACATGCGTGCTCTCGCTTTCTTAGAAGCTAGGGATGAGATGGTCAACTTGGTCTCCTGGATGATGGATAACTACGAGCATGTGGATGAGGAGGCGAATCGAACTAATCGTGGCCACGCGATGATTGCCAAGACGTTCTGTGCCTTCCATGCGTTTGCTGGTCCGGCGATGGATGAGGATGTGCAGAAGGCGCTGGTTAGTCGTATGGACCGCCTTATCGCGGAGGGAGGACATTGGAGGTGGCCGACGGCACAAGAGGTCGAGAGCTATGTCCATTCCGATGCACGTGGTGGCTCGCAGGCGCTCCGACGGAAGATTATTCTGGCGAGAGCACAGCGGGGGGATTTACGGGATGAAGATCGTCATTTTCTAGAGGTGGGGACATGTACATAGCATGTATTTTATCTAATAAATGAAAAGATAGCAATTAATATTCGCCCGACAGCACTTAGTCAAAAAAAAAAACCGAAAAGGAATAAGAAAGGAAGATGATGGTGGAACATACCTCAAAGGATATCATGGCTCAGATCATCACGATTCTGGCAAGTTCCACTATACTATAGTCGTAGGCCTAGATAGCCCCGACTCAGTACAAACCATCGCTCTTCGGCTGCAGAAGACGAGATATTAACCCCGTCCGCAGGATAAGGGTCATCGTCGCAGAGACATATATCCACATCAGTCTTCCAGAGCAGTGAGGTTCGGTAGCATACGGCACCGCCGACTTCAAGAGAACTGTCAAGGGACGCGTGTTCCCAAGCGATGGCACATATCCTCACATCTGAAGAATGTTATATCTGATACTATATATCACGTCTCCTCGCTCAGACAATTTCACGCTTCTTCGCCCCGACGATTTCATGTTTCCTCGCCCCGACACTCTACCTCCACCACTTCAGTCTACCACTTCAGCAACATTGAAGTTGAAGCGTCGTGTTCCGTTGCCCGCAGTAGTGGAGAGAGTTGAAATTGACGTGTCGCGTTCCGTCGCCTGCAGTAGTGGAGAGAAGAAGTCGTGTTGTCTTGTCGGCTTGGCTTGGCGAGAAAACGCAGCCAGGTTATGAGGTGGCGCCGCCGGGCCGCCGCGGTAGAGATCCTTAGCCAGGAATGGTATTATCCTCTGTGGGTAGGGGGGAACACCACAAGATAGTCCCCCTTCGCCCTGGACATGAGATCTCTTGTTCAACCTAAGTAGGGGGGGCACCAGAAGAGAAAGCCCTCTCCGCCCCGGGTATGAGATCTCCTCTTCATCCAGAGTAGGGGAACGATCAGAAGAGAAAGTCCCGCTTCGTCCTGGGCAAGACATTTCCTCTTCCCTCGAGACAGGCAAGGGAACCAAACTTCGAGGAACTATTGGGTGAGCGGCTATGGCTCCAGCGCGTCAAATATTGAGGGGACAACACCAAACTTGAACCGGACAGCGCTGTGAACATCCAGTGGACGTCACCAAGGCTTCACCGCATATCGACAACTATGGAGCCACACCGTTCCAAACCATACCTCAACGGGCCGGTAGGATAACAAGCTGAGACAACTCGTCCCGAAGAACCGCTAGGCGGGCGGTTATGTCACCAGCGCTTCATATCTTCACGGGACGTCACCAAGGCTTCACCGCATATTGACAACAATTCACCGATCCGACGCTGCGCTGAACACTGGCAATGATTCCATCGATCGAGCCAACGCTGACAAATCTGCACCATCTCTGCACTGAGAATGCATCTCGACGCTAGCAACACTGATGGCGATAGCAATACCGATGGCGATAGCAACACTGATGGCGATACTAGCGGCACCGCCACTATTCCACATGGTGATAGCAATACTTATGCCAACATACCTCTCCTCACATTATCCATCTTCTCTTTATTGAAAAGTCCTTCGCAAACTTATCCTCACAATGTCTGAAATTAGATCCAATGCCGCAACGCGCGGTAGTGTCGGGTAAGTCAGTCCCGTATGCTTCCCCATAGGAGCACTGCCACTACTCAACGGCCGGGCCGCATCAAGGACTCGATTGAGTACTGAACTGCTGCCTCGCAACCTCTCCAGAGGCTTCTTCGCAGTGCGGTGGAGGATTGTCCTGTGGCTGTATCTAATCGACACCCGCAATCCTCTACCAGGTACCAGCAAGCCTGGACTATCCGACACTGCCACTGCTCCACAGAGCTCTGGACTGCTTGGACTCCGACAATGCCAATACTGGACCACGACGTGGAAACCAATCCAGAAACCATATCTTGTCGTGATGGGACCGATGGTTCGACTACTGGGGGTTGCTGAGGAGATACGTTGGTTTGGATGTGTATCTCATAGCGGCCGCGCCCCGGGGACTTCCGATCACCGGAGCTCACGCCATTCGTCATGTGAATCTTGAGGAATGTTGCTAGCACCGCCGTCCATAGATTCCTATACGGAAACGGTACGGTGATTCCGCCAATTTCTCGCAGCAACGGAATGGGTTGCATTGCGGTAGTAGTAGACTCCGAACCCTTTGGATAGAGTCCATCCACAGCTCCACTGAATACTTCCACGGACCTTGAATAGCGATCGAGCCTGGAACGTCATTGCGTAATACGGCCAGGACATTCGACCTCAAACCATTTACCATTTATCGCCGTGCCAGACAAGCACATCTGCTTCATAGCGACTTACCAGACACTGACGTATATTGAGGAGACACCGCCGTGTGTTGAGGCGTTAGATCTAATGTGAGAAATTAGGGGATTATGTTTGGCTTGTCAATGAAGCTTCTGGACTTGAAGCCGGACAATATTTTTCCAGCGATCCTGTCTAGGCTCTTCGCCCCGCCGCGCTGCGGATAAGGATTTATATTGACAACAGTGCAGGCGATACCAAACCGGTGAACATTTGTATCGCTGCTGATGGATGTCGATATCGACGGATAAGCGGTGATCACAAGCCAGGGAACATATTCGTCCCCGGGCGCCGCGGGGTACGTTGGATATTCGCCGGGGTTGTCATTAGCGCCGCGACTTGTGCGCAAGAGCTGAGCCTCCTATATTTACTAACATCGCTGGCTTTATGGATGGAAGGATGGGGGGACTGATGACTTCTGGCGTGGGAGAAGTGTCCGATTGCTTGGCGATACGAAGTGTGGAAGTTGGAAATAGTTGTGGTGGAGACCTTCTAGGGTTGCACCCATTCCAAATCCAAATCCCAATTTCACTCAGAAGCAAAACAACTCAAGGTCGTGTTCCTATCGAGGTCAGGTCAAACGCGGCGACTCTTAAATGCGGGAGACTCTTTCCGTATCGCCACTACACGAAAAGCTCTTCTCGCCCCAGAGAGAGGAGTTCGGTCCCAAGATCGAGTTCCTTGGTCCTCTACAGAGCCGAGCATTCTCAGGGCTCTCACTCCAATGGACAGCCTCACAGAACATAATGGTGTTGGCCCCATCAAAGGAGGTCGCTCCGATGGATAGCCTCAAGCCATAGGCAGTCCTCGCGTCACTAGAGCGCATCTCCAGCGCAGGTCACTCCCGAATGAACGATGTAATGAGGATCGACCGCGTAAACGACGCCCTGGGCCTACTCTGGGGATCGCCCCTGAGCTCGCACCTTGGACCGGATTGGGACAACTTCTTTCTCTGACTGACTTTCGGTATATCCTGCCCCCGCCCCGCTCTGAAGAGGTTGCGGATTTGCCGCAAAATTTGGACCTTTTACCGTCGTGGAGCGCCGCCAGTGCGCAACATCATTGGCGAACTCTTTCAGTCCAGGATCGTGGCCGTGGGGGGCGGATATATCGATCGATCACTTCTTAGTCGAGTGAGCTTGGCCAACCCTGGCTGTCGTTTCCTTTTTCCTACAATGTTTCTTTCCACGTATTTTCCGATATTTTTGTATATCGCGCTGTCTTGTCGGGGACCGGGTTAGAATACCCCGCCGGGGGAGGGAATCTTCGCTTACTCGGTGGACCGCTCCTAATGGGCGCCGCGACCAATATGGCGACGGGATATAGGTATGGGCGCTGCCAGCAACACGAAGTCCCTGGGGCGCTGTCCGCACCAGACTAGATTATCACTCGTGTAGATGCAAAGGCAACCCGTGATGACAGCAGATTTTTAACTGTATTAATAAGAATCTTCATCGTCCTACGGCCCTCTAGAGAAAGAAGGGGGGGAAGGGAAGGGGAAGGGGGGGGAGAGGGTGGTATTTATGCATCAGAACCACACCTTTTTTTTATTTGTTTTTAACATACTGGTCATTTGGGGCCACCCGGAAAAGTGTCTTGTGATTGCTGCGCCTCGGGTCGCTCAGAACCAGTCATATTGATGGTTTTTCGACTTTTCGACGAAAGACCCCTGGCGGATATTTTGATTCGCCTACACAGGCTGACCACTAGGAATTAGGGAGGCTGGTATGCATTGTAAACGAATGATATTTTCTGCTATTTTCTTTAATCGCGCGTAAGGGAGAGGGAGTAATCTCATCCGCCAGTAAACGGATCCTATTCTCAGACGCCAGGGGGATTTAGTAAGTTTGTGGCATAGTAATTCGTCATACAATTGCCACTTACGGTACGAGATCCAAATAAGGGAGTAAAGTTACGGTCACACGATATGCGCTGATTATACTACACTCGAGGCTTCCTTCGACGTGACTCTACCCTCGGGAAAGTTTCTTGTATAAACGCTTCACATTGTACGAGCTGGGCAAGTACTGTAAGTTGGACTGACTAGCTAACAGACCTAAATTATGCCTTCAGATATTGGTGCAGGCGAAGGGAATGGAAGGAAATGGAAGGAAATGGAAGGAAATGGGAGGGAAAAAAAAAAGGAAAAAGAAACAAAAGAAATAATATTAAATAACAGCTAACCGTTAGCCAAATCACATTAAACAATCAAAGAACTATAAGTAAATCACTATTTGATACTTAGAGTGTCATGCAACTAAGCTAACTTTTGCTTAAACATTAAGTAGTTTGCCTTTAGGAAAAAGTGCTAGTTTAAAAAAGGGACCTCTTGTTAATAAGTATATGTATCCTCAATGCATGAAACAACAGAAAGGGATTGTGCAACGCTGTGGTTATTGTGACTGCTATTGGCTAGGAACCATCTACGCTAATGCCTTGCAGCCGTATAGTATGACAGATCATTTAGTACTTGCGTAAATGCCTAATGCTCATTCAATCGGCCAAGAATTATATTATAATTAAATAGTCAACAAGGCGAGGTGTATGCTAGAACAACCCCTAAGGAACAATACCGCAAAAACTAGTAGTTTCCTAGGTATAAGTCATGAAACTTCGAATAGACCACGATTTCTTCGTTGCACGTTGACAATGAAAGCTAATCTAGCCTAAGCACATATGAACTCACTTGAGTTAAAGAATGCGCATGATGTTGCTGTTGCTTCTCAATACTACCATAACTGAGCATGTTGGTAAGTGTTAACCTTACCGTTTCGCAAGCTTATATAATTAGTTAATTACTACATTAGAGTTTGCGCCACGTGGGTTTCTCACCACCTGCTACTCACTCTACTTAGAAAACATGTTTTTTCCTCATTGATTATTTTATAAATTTCTTGTCGCAAATCTACAAGTATAATGAGCCTTGTAGGCTACAATTATGTTAATATGCCTAGAGACTATACGAATGACGAAAGGCATATTAAGCCATGAGGTTAAATGGTAAGTAAACTAAGATCATCATTTTCTATTAAGGTTGTTTTTATCTAGGATTAATTCTCACTATGAGATGAGACCCTACCATATAGCCCCCGCTTTTTTATTTCTTATCGCTTTATTTCAAAAAGGTCATATTGATGAGGGAGTCACGATAGCTGCTTTGGTAAAGTAGTAGGTACCTGGGTATCTGCGTACTTGCCTTATATAATTAGATAGGTGCTGCACGTGCGGGTAGGAACGAAGCTTACTTAATGTGGTATAGTTCGATTGTAGTCAAGACGTTCGCGTCGGAAACGCCCCACTGACACGAGAATGGCGTCCCTCGATTGGCCAATGGATAACGCCATTCCACCTGGGCAGTCAGCAGTGCCTTCCATTGTTTGTAATGCTTCCAGATACGATCTCCGTCACTCTTTACTTTTCGGCTTTGGGGGATTCTTCTTGGGCAGAAACCTCCTACTACCTACCTACTACCTTACCTACCTCCTCATACCTACCTTACGTACTTGATTACCTTCTAGTTACATTCTAGCTGCCTACACGTGCACATGCGGTACGGTCACAGAACACAGAACACAGAACACAGCTACACTATACTCAAGTACCTGTTAGAGATCACCCGCGCGACTAATTAATTGCAGCTTTATTTTGCAATAGCATCTAAGGTAGGTGGGCACTCTGTCCTGCCTATCTCTTCTCACCTAGCCGAGCGAGGATGTCTTGCGCAAGGTTATGAGAGCTTGGACTGTTGTTGTTAACTGGGAACTGACATGTCTTACTGCCTGAATGATAAGGTGTAGTGGTAACGACTATCTACAACTCGCACCGGAAGAGGAGGAACTTACACCGATCCATGCTGGAGGCTTCAGCTCCCTTTCAGTCACAGAAGCGTGCCTAAATAACTCTGCGACCCTACTAGGACTGTCTAGGCATTGTCTCAGATGAGACTAAGAGTCTCCGCATATGGTATTTGAGTAAGGTTGTAACGCGGAATAGGTTGCGCTTTCATTGGCCTTTGCTTCACGCTTCATGGGCATACCCGAGATGAGGGCCCAGTCACCTACTCCCGCTTCTGCCCTACACGCGGCCATCGACCTTGACACTTGGATCGCGGATGTAACTGATGAAATTCCGCTGAGCATACAAGACTTGGAAGCAGAGGGGCTTACAGCATTCGACTTGGGTGAACCCGATTTACAGATTGATGACGTTGTGGTGAAGGTTGAAGAGGATCATGAACACAAATTGGGGAATATAGTTGTTGACCTGCCATTCTCGACGCTAGCTCAGCCGGCGTCTCATTTCGGCGGCTTTGTCGCTCCTGCACCCGAGGACAGTGAGAGGCATGCCGTCGCTACCCTTCTTGAATCGTTGGACACTGATGGGACGGACGACTACATTGAATTTGATTTGGACCACTTCTCGATATACATCAATACGAATCTTTTCTCCAACGAGCTTCGACCACTTCAACACCTCAAATCACGGGCCGTCACACATATGTATTTTGACGGCGTTCTACAACATGGAGATCGCAAGTTCTACGTCCGAAAAGTCCCATTTGCCAAGCTACCTGTAGGAAATTATGGGGAATCTGAACACACGGTTGGTGACCAGATTTGGATCCTATCTGCCCTCAATGAGAAGTTAGGGAGAGAGATATATTACAAGCTGCGGTCGCCTGCGCCAGAATACCGAAGATTCCACACTCCTTTCCTCTGGATTGCCGATTTTGCTAAACATGTCATTGACTACTGCGAATATCGACAGGATAAAGACGAACGCGCGGCTATTCGTGATTTCGAGTCCCGGTTCAGCGACTGGTTGTTGTACAAACATAAATATTCGGCAGTCTTTCAGAAATGGTACGCAGCTAGTGGCAGCACGGATTTTCGTGCGGCCCTACCCGCCAACATTGACTATATCTTTGAAGAGGCGAATAGCCTCAACCGGGAAACTATATCCCGACACGACATCTGGAGAGAAGTTAAGATGCTGAATCATTACCCACTGAATTTAGTTCCCTCAGGCCAGTCAACCAAAGAGATATCGAAAACCATTGTCACCCCCTACATCCATGACTTATTTTCCCACATGGTTTTCGGCAAGCACCTAGAAGGGAAAGAGGCCAGCATGTCTGTTGAGACTAGAAGGAATGAATTCGATAGGAAGCGCCGATCTACCGTGAGCCAGCCCAGCAGCTTTCGCAGCAAAAATCATTATAAAGGCAGATTCAGGTCAATAGATCAGAAGAGTCTAGTTGCGAGTATTGAACCGGGCGATGTCATATCTACGCTCCCCGACAGCGACGCTACTACTAATACAGGATGGAAACGTAGATTATCTGAACACTATCAAGGAGAGTATCATTGGTTTGGTCTTGTCAAAAAGGTTCATCAAAAGGCACACGGCAAAAGATCTTTTGACGTATTATGGCTATACCAACCAATCGACACCCCTTGCTCGGTCATGAAATACCCGTGGGCGAATGAGCTGTTTCTTTCAGATAACTGCACATGTCATCCTAGTATATCGAAGGTTCAGGGACACGAGGTTCTCGCTACTCACGAAGTAGAATGGTTCGGCGGTCCCTCCACCACTGCAGAGTTCTTTGTACGTCAGACCTATGTTGCGAGCGATTGCCGGTGGGCTTCGCTCCGTCGGGAGCACCTTATCTGCGGGGATGAAACTGTATTCTCACAAGAGCCTATCCCTTCAGACAGATACCGTCTCGGTGATGCTGTGTTAGTTGAAACCCAAACAATGCAGCTAGAACCGTACATCATAGAGGGCTTTTTCGGAGAAGAGAAAAGGTGTGCTCGAATGCGACGGCTATGGCGAAAGAAGGACGTCGATAAAGCCGCTCCGCCGAACGAGCTAATCTACTCACAACAGCTGGTCGACATAAATGTGAACAAGATCAACCGACGCTGCCTAATAAGAGCTTTCCGTGTCGATGAAACAATACCGGCCCCATATAATCGCAACGGGACTGGCGATGCATTCTTTATTACACATGAAGAAGTTGAAGCGGAAGGTGTTACGAAGTATCACCCATTAGAGAGCTCCCATCTACTATTTCGCCAAGGCTTCGACCCCTTTGCCGAGGTTGAAAAGCTTCAAGGTTTAGATCTCTTTTGCGGGGGAGGTAACTTCGGTCGAGGGCTAGAGGAGGGGGGTGCTATCGACATGAAGTGGGCGAATGATATATGGGAAGGAGCTCTTCATACATATATGGCGAACACCGATCCCAGTTATTGTATGCCGTTCTTAGGTTCGGTTGACGACCTGCTTCGTCTTGCCTTAGCAGGTGACCAGAAAGGGACCCCGGAGCCTGGAGATGTGCATTTCATATCTGCTGGGTCACCTTGTCCAGGGTTTTCAATGTTGACGCCGGATAGGACCACGCCCCATCAGGAAAAGAGTACGTATTTTCACCCTATAATTTAAGTACAGGAAAACCCGGGCAAAAACTAAGTTCTTATTCCGAATAGATCAATCCCTTGTCGCTTCTTTCGCCTCTTTTGTTGATCTTTATCGTCCATTTTACGGCTTACTAGAGAACGTCCCAAGTATGGTTAATACTGGTAACCATCGGGATTCCTGCGTTTTTTCCCAGCTCGTATGTGCTCTGGTTGGTCTAGAATACCAAGTCCAGGTCCTATTCTTGGATGCGTGGTCGTTCGGATCTGCGCAAAAGCGAAGTAGGGTATTTCTCGCTTTCACAGCGCCAGGCTTACAAACGCTCAAGGCGCCGAACGCTTCACATTCTCACCCTCCTAACACACGCCTTTACACGCTTGGTATGATGTCCTGTGGTCGGCCGTTCGATAGCCGAAAACAGGTGCCCACCCCGTTTAAATTTGTTAGCATGCGAGATGCTGTCGGAGATCTACCCGATATTCAAGACGGTAAGGCAGATTATTGCATTGGGTATCCTGACCATCGGCTGTCCATGGGGTATACTACAGCCCTGCGGAAACAGTTCCAACACATACCAACTCACCCCTACGGGATGACTTTTAGCAAGGCGTGGGCAGAGAGGAAGGAAGGGCCAGACTCGCAGCGCGTTATGACAAACGTAGAACGAAGTCTTTTCCCGGTTGACGGCAAGACGAGAGTCGGACAAAACTCTAAGGGATGGGGGAGAGTCAATCCAAATGGGCTGATTGGTACCATCGCTACCAAATGTATGCCGACTGACACGCGAATCGGCCAAGTCAACCATTGGGAGCAAAGCCGACCTACGTCCATTTTAGAGGCCCGCCGCGCTCAAGGCTTCCCCGACTCCGAAGTCATCGTCGGTACTCGTGCGAATCAATATAGGGTCATCGGAAACAGCGTATCAAGACATGTTGCGCTAGTATTAGGCTTGGCTATCCGAGAGGCCTGGATGGGAACCCTATTGGATATGGATACAAAACCGGGTGTGCCAATAGACCTGCTGCGGCGGCAGAATGACACAAGCCCAGATGGGACGTCTAGGGACAGCTCTGAAGATCCTTTGGCAATCTTCTCGCCTTGTTCACCGGGCGGGTCTACTCCGGCTACCAATGAATCTGTCGAGCCACTAGATGGGGAAATGCATCGCAAGCGCTCTCTCCCGGTATACGTCGAGGTACTCGCTAAGAGACGCCGACACGACCTGAAACCTGAAGAGTTTTCGCGAGTTCAGTAATTCGCAAAACCTAGACACTCATCCCACGCCTATTCCGCTTAGGATAAGCATAACCATCATGATATCGGAAACAAATATCCCTCAACGCTGGGAGACAGCTCTCGCTATATCCTGTAAGCTATCTCGAGAAGGATAGTTCTGAGTACGGCGGTTTCCGTTGGAAAGATATATTTTGCTAGGATCTCGTTGACGATTGCGATCACTCAGGATGCGTAACCACGCATCACGAACAAAACAATACCTAGATACCCTGTAGAATTGGGATGGATATGATGATTTGGGACCAAGAAGGATATATTGCATTGCTTAATTTGCATAACTGCTAGCATTGACGCATTTTCGGGTCTGCATTGCGTTGGCATCCGGCGTTCTCGCACTCATGGGTCTGGGGTTGGAGATGTTTGCTAGCATATGGGTAAAGCATTAAAAGCATGCATAGATGAGGCAAGGCGCAATAGAAGGTGTTCTACACGTTAATATTCATTTCGTAGTACTACATGCCGCGTTAGTACTGAGTGATTGATGAGTGACTTCATACCGCCGCTACGTCCGAACATATCTAGTGGTAGAGTCAGTGATTAGGGGCTTACTACTATCATGGCTTACCACTATAGGTAAGTTTACTATTATCTGCGATTTTCGACCCTAAAATGAGGCCGGTTCTAAATTATGTTGCCCAATACTATATACCAATCAATCAACAACCCCAGCCGGCAAGACAGCAATATAATCCAACGGCGCCGTCTCGCGACCATTTGCCACCGTCTCAATCCGCACAACATCCCCCTTCCTAATCCGCACATCCTTAAACGTGACCCGCGTAGCAGAGTGTCCGTCGATCCCCCGCGTGAGCGTATACCCCAGCTTATGCTCCAGATCCCCAACCCACGAGCCCAGGCTGCGGTCGTTTAGGAATACCTCGTAGCGCGCCTCGCCCTCGTAGAGATCGTAATACGCAACCGCGAGGTCGTACGTGCCAGAGGGGAAGCGCAGCTTCGCCTCCGCGGACGCGGCGGTCGTGTTGGAGGTCGTCTGGATTATCTGCAGGCCCGAGGCGGCTTGGAAGGGGTTCACGCCGGTCACGCGGTAGTTGTGCAGCGTCATGTCCTCGGCCTCGACGCGCCAGGGGTGGTTGAATACCCGGTTCGCGGCGTCCGGGATGCCCGAGACGTTGGCGTAGAACTGCGTGATCGAGTCCCGCCACACGATGGCGTGACCCGCTTGGTACTCGAGCCGGAAGAGCATCTCGGTGTAGCGCTGCGCGTCGATCAGGCCTTTGAGAGTGGACCACCGGCGCGGGAAGGTGGCGGCGGTTGCGGCGCCGGCGTAGTGCGCGTCGTAGAAGTGCTGGATTACCGTCTTGCCGGATTTTAGGATGTGTGTGTACGGCACGTGGTGGAACCAGAGGAGGAGGTCGTCGGGGGTTGTGGCGATTTGCTCGAAGCGTGAGGCGATGGCCGCGGGGTATTGGCCGGAGTATCCCGTGCCGTTCCACACGGTGCGGTCCATGCCGATGCTGTCGCTGTCGGCGCGGGTCCATTGGCCCCAGGGGTTGTTGTCCACTGGAGGGAGGGTTAGATATACCGCCGTAGGAGAAATCTGTGTTGAGGGTCTAGGGGCTGTTCAAAATGGAAATGAAAGACGCGGAACACTTACTGCTTTGCGGGTTCGGCCCGTAGTGGTTATACGTGATATCAGTCAGTGTCTGCTCGCCCAAATTACCAGTGTAATTCTCATACGCAGGCCACGAATCCATCGACATCTCAGTAATAGTATCAATGACCTTCTTATTAAGCCCATATGTAAGACGGACCCAATCCCGCAACACCTCAACCTCGTCAACCTTCGGATCCCACGCTATGCGCCCATACGCATACAAATTCGACATGGCAAGATGCGTGCCCAACCACGTCGAATTCAACCCCACGTTCACCACCGCCGTGTACCCGGTAAGCGTCTGGTTGAACCTCCTCCCCGAGAGTATATCCTCGCCAATCACCGACTTCTCGTCATCCACCCTGAGATCAAAATCCAGCACCGTCTTCCACAGCGGCGCGAGGTACACCAGATGACACTGCTGCCCCGTGTACTCCTGCGCGACCTGCAGCTCGATGGCGGACGGCGTGGCGCGCAGGTGCGCGAACAGAGGGGACGCGGGCTCGCGCACCTGGAAGTCGATGGGGCCGTACTTGACCTGCACCACGACGTTAGGCGCGAACAGGCCGTCGAGGTCCCGGAAGAAATCGACCGCCGCGTTCGCGCGGTCGTCCTTCCAGTTCGATTCCCGCAGGTTCTGGCTGTCGTACACGAAGGCCCGGAACATGAGCACGCCGCCGTGCGGCGCGAGGGCCGCCGCGAAGAGGTTCGCCCCCTCGGCGAGCGTGCGGTTGTATGTGAGCGGACCGGGCTGCCCCTCGCTGTTCGCTTTGAGCGTGTACCCTGCCAAGTCCGGCACGTGGGCGTACAGCTTGTCGGTTGTGTTGCGCCACCACGCGATCACGGACTCGTCGAGCGGGTCGAAGGTGGACAGCCCCCCGAACGTCTGCGGCGAGGCGAAGTTCACCGATATCCCCACGCGCACGCCCCAGGGGCGCATGGCCTCCGCGATCAGCCCTAGCCCGGCCATGTTCTCCTCGCTCAGCAAGGTCGCGTCGGCGTTCACGTTGTTCACGATGATGCCGTTGACGCGGATCGAGGCGAGTAAGCGCGCGTACTGCGCCGCGCGCGTGGTGTTGGATGTGGTGCTCCCGTTCGCGAAGAAGATGGAGAGGCCGGCGTACCCGCGCTCGATGGTCCCCGACATGTTGTCCCATTGGTTCACCCAGCGGATGGGCGCGCTGGGGTTTGTTGCGTAGGACACTTTGGTGAAGTTGCCCTGCGCGAGCATGGAGAGGTACTCGAAGGCGCCGTAGAGCGCGCCCCGCTCGTTTTGGCCCAGGATTTGGATGGTGTTTCCTTGTGTGTTGAGCCAGAAGCCGTCTTCTTTGAGGGTTGGGGCGGGGGTTTTTCCGCCGGCGGCTGTGAAGGCGGCGATGGTGCCGACGATGATGGAGGAGCTGGCTTTGACATTGTCATTGCTCTTGCTGCTGTGCGCGATGGAGAGGTCGGCCCCTAGGATCCCCTTGATCCCCTTTTTGAGCTCCTTCCCGGCGACGTACACGGGGCTTGTCTCTGTGGTGTTGAGAGAGATGATGGTGGAGGGAAGCCGGGGGGCGTCGCGGAGGACGTTGTCTGGCAGCCGGGCGTAGCGGAGCCAGGCATTGATGCCGTCGTCGGCGGCCGCGAGGCCGAAAGCGAGGGATGTTAAAAACCAGATCCCGCGCATCTTTGCTTCATTCCCTAGCGGCAACAACGGCGACAACAACACCAACAATTGAGGTGGTGTGAGACCTCATCGTGAAGGGACCATGGATGTATGTGGCGGGAGATTCTGGCTGTTTATACCTCCAAGTAGGTACGTGTTCTGCCCCGTTCCGTTCCCCTCATTGAGCTTCCCGCCTGCATGGGTCTGGATGGGTATTATGTGAATGCCCAGGCCTGTTCCGGGAGCCAGGCTCTGGGTAAATACTATTGATTTAGGCTAATGTTTAATCGATGGGTCTGTTTAACTTTGTGTAGACGATCAAGAGTCTATAACCCATGTTTCTCGGTATAGAAACCTGCGAGGGAGGCTGGGTTTCCCCGCACCAGCTATCCCGCTGTCGATGTCTTACCTTATGTAGTCTAGTGCTGTAGATACCTATTTTGGGGTAAAAGTTGGGGTAGCATCTAGATGTTCTGATTGGATGAACTCCAACTACATGTCTACTACGTATACTTGGGATGTAACACTATCCCCTCTTCATAGTTCCACGTGCGAACTTACACACATGTACACATAGGTACAAAAATGTCAATACACTTCTTACCTAAGGTAGCCTAGCTGTGATCCGGTATTGTCGTTGCAGGGGGGCGGGGGATGACATCCCGCAGTAACACGTTGCATATGCGCAGGAACCCGGTCGATTTTACTCACCTGCCCAATTGAGTAGGCACCTAATCTTGCCTAGCCGACGAGGATAGTTGGGCCCCAAGATTTCAGCGGTAATCGGTACCATATAAATTTCTATACTGAAAACAAATAGTATTACAGCATGGCGTCCTGCACACCACACGAACACATCCAACACATTGTCCAAACCTGCATGTTTCATTGCTCCCCTGATTCGCTATAGAGACAAACTGTTTTTCAATTTGCGGGTTGCAATTCAGCCCCTCCAAATAATGAACTTAACAAATTCGTAGTTGGTACCGTTGGCAGCTGCGACTCTGAGTATAATACTTTGTCGCGGAGTATTCACCCTCGAGATCACGAGCTTCCATTATAGCTAAGTAAGTCAGCCTTCCTTACAATTATGCCATGCTAGGAAATAATTTATTTAGGGTAGCAAAAAGCGCTACGTACTTGGGGTGATACTTCAAGGTAGTAGTTGACCATCTTGCGACAATGACGGCTGCAGCAACGGTCGCAAACGAGCTAATGCATGCTGCTATCACAGAGGGCCAGAGTCCTTCCAATAATGCTGAATCCATCGCAATTCTATGCAATTGATATACGTTGCGGGGAAGGATAAGTCGAATTCGAAAAAATGAGTGGCAGGTATAGTTGTCTGGCTTTTCTTGCTGGTAAGCAGCTGGTTTGAAATGATGCTTTAGTGGTAATTTTACCTACAAAAGCCAACGACGCCTATACATATAAGCTATTCAGCCATCACTCAGGGCCGTATAAAGCGCCATAGCCGCAGGGAGTTAGGAAGCTTCGGTGAAGCCACGAAAAAGGGTTTAGTAGCGCTGTGAATTTCCTATTTCTTGTGTTTCCTTTGCTACTTGCTAAGAGGCAACTGATGATGAACATGTTACTTTGATGGCTTCGTATTGCATTATGTGACTGATGGGGTCTCTAGTAGGTGTTCAATCGTTCGGCGTGCTTACGTAGGAGGCGCCAGCTACTATGTACAATATCATTGCCCCCCACCTCCATGTCTAGCCAAGGATTGTTTGTTTATATCTACCGTGGTCCCCCCCCTTTCCCGAAACTCAAAACTCAAAACTCAAAACCCCTCACCTGCAATGTTGTCAGTCACCTTAAAGAAGCGCCTAGTATCCCCCTTCGCCAAGATAGAGGCGTCGGGGATCACTATCACACTTGTTCAGAGGAAAAAGGTATTGAACTCCCAGATGAGGCACACTCTGTCAAGTCCACGCACTGGTCAAAACTCAAAACTCAAAACTCAGTATGTCGCCCAGTATGAATGAGAAGGCCCTTATGGGCTATGCTGTCAGTCAGCACCATTTCCCAAGCAATTCTTTCAAACATAGTGCTGATATCACGCCTCGTCTGTCTGAGAAGCCAGGCAATTCTGTCAAAACTTTTGAGTCTTCCAAAACTGTGCATAAGCCATGTTGATAGAGATTTAGAAATTGCATCGCGAGCTTGAAATTGTATGCTCGACTCAACTCTTAGTCGCAATAGGAATACTAGATAGAAAAAGAGATGATGTCTCTCTACCAATTTTATAGCATACCATAACAATCGCCCTGTCTATTATCACACATATCTCAAGCTTTGCACTACATAATTCATCATGGCGCCAGGTGGGGAGGAAGACGTTCTAACCTGGCCCATCAGGGCCCTCGTCTATGCAAGACCAAGCGACGGGGAGAAGTCGGGCTTCAAAACAGCCATCGTCTGCAGAGCATCGCCTTCATGCGGATGTCAAGGGCAAGATTATATAAAGATTGGGCCTTGGATAAACCACGTCAAGGTAGATCACAAAACTGAGGTCCGTGAGGCTCGAGCCCAGTATGGCTGCAAGCAAGATCCCGATAACGGAGGTCCGGCTCAGTCCGGTAATCAAACCATCAGCTCGCCCGTTTTCGATAATCATTTCAATACCCTGAACAATGAAACTTCGCCTACGACTCAAAGCCAAACTACTATGACCCTCACTACACCATTTGATTGGGCCCTGTATCAAGGAGGCCGGGTTCAAGCCCCAAATACGGGGTTTTACCCGGACTCTTATATTGGCTCAAGCCATGGGTTTTCCGCCCCGGCAAATTTCGGCTCGTCATCAATGGCTCTCAGCAACACTACATCCACTGGGCAATTCGAGAACTTCCAACCCCTATACACTATTGTTGGCAGTATCAACAACACTTCCCCACCAACTTGGGCCCAGGAATGCGACCAGTGGTCGGCTGGCGACGAGCGATATGGCGACGAGCAATATGGCAACGAGCAATATGGCAACATTCCACTATACACTCATGACCGTTATGTCAGGGACCCTGTATTTGAGGTGGGTGAAAGGCTTTTGTTGTTGCGCGAAGCCTTTCTAACTACTCCAAGTGCTAACCACTGCCTGTATACAGGAATAGCTTCTTTGTCTATACGGGCGTCCATACAGTCTCCTGGTGACATGTATGAACGTTTGGTATGAGCGCCTGGCAGTCCGTAACACGTTAGAAGGGGAAAGGGGCAGCTTCGTTGGCCTTGACGGCTTTGAGCGAATAGCGGCTTTGTGGTCCAGTCGGTACCTACCTAAACGTTTAAAGAGCCTAGTGGCGCAAGGCGTGAAATTTGGACAGTCGTTTTCTTATCCATTCACTTCTTACTGAGCAGTTTCAGTACAGGATAACGTATCTTGTACTGACAGCCACACATGTTAGCTGTGGGAATTTTCATCCACCACTATCCTGTTGGCTTTCATAACCGATAACTTGGATCTTTGGGCAGCGGTAAATCCACAATTGCACATTTTATGTTAAGACGGGGCGGGCAACCAGCCCTATTATTGACCACATTCATTCGAGAGTCTCTTTGTTGCGCTTTTTCTCTCCCACGTAAGGCAATCAGCTAGGTTCTAGAGTTGGAATCCCTTTTTAGTTAGCAAGCAGGTTGATCTTCGGGTTTTACACTGTTACGAATACAACGTTTACACCCTTTTAGTAACCCTTTTTTAGACCTATAAAGTGCGATCATATATTGATTTACATGTCCCTTTTCAGTATTAGGTTTGATTGTTAATCTTAGAAGGGGGAGAACACGCAGGCTGGGTATAGTATGCGTGGTATTCGATTTGACGTGCTCCAGCACGGCCTACTGAGTAGGGCTATACTGTAGTAGTTCATGCACAAATGCTAAACATAGGCCGTAGTGCCTATAAGCCTCCCCCGCGCCCCAAGCCCCAATGGTGCCACGTCGGCATCTTCTAGCCCTTGTTTGGTCTTCTGGACTATCTAGCTATTGCTGTTTGAGCAATGCCGGTGCTCACGCAACATGTATACCCTCTATTATTATATTTTCCCTCAAGCCCGCTCTTTGAATAGATCAAGTATCTATTTGACAAGCTCGATGTGGTTCAATTAAGGTTGTGTCTAAATTAATTACCGTATTACATACTTGGCCTTCTGTGTCACGCACTATAAGTGGACCACACAATACCCCATAGCTAGTTTTGACTACCTCTACAACTACAATACCTACACATAATGATTGCCTCATCTGCATTAAGTGGGCATTGGCGAAGCAAGGGATGGGTGCGGCTCCGCCTAGAAATAGTACTGTACAGCGGGGACACAGTACCCACTGGAAATGCCTATACACATAACAATGGTGTATATATGTGCATGGGTTACCGGGAATACCTCCCAATACCTAACCTAAGCACCTTCTGAACACCCACTTACACCTACATGATTACTAAGATTGTAGTACTATTTTATCTGAGTGATACTAATAAAGGCGCATGCAAAAGTACCTAAATGGATGCTAGGTCTTACCGAGGGTGTGCGTTTATCGGTGGCTAGTAGTTCCCGTTAGTTATCGTGGGAAACTACGCCGTATCTAGTTGATTAGTTACAAATTGACTAATTATCAACCGATCCTTACATTTTGAAACCGGTTCAACTTTTGGATGCAATAAGTCATTGGGAGATAGGCAGTCGAGGGCGGGTCACCAAACCAGGCCGTAGGTGGTAGATAATCCGTAAGCGGCTAAATAATTGGGTTACAGGTCGAAGTATCCTAAAATTCGTTGATAGTATTATCCGTCATGTTTTTATTCTATATCGGCACCCTATGCTAATAAATGGCAAATCAACATACCATCCCTTTGAATGCTGTTTCGGCTCCGTGACTTTGTATAAGCATCAGACCAAGGGGATAACCTAATAAAATCGTTGTATTTGAAATACTTCGTTTTTCTCCTAGATCTCACCTAATTATACCCATGTAACATGTACCACTTAGAACCATGGATACCTACGTAAATATGCTGGTAAAACAATGTAGTTAATCTACGCGAGGGGAATGTGGAACTAACAGGGGATTGAAGAAAGTTACGGAGCCGAAACAGCATTCACCGGGATAGGTACTATAGTTGAATCGGGAGAAATTTGGAGAATGAAACTGTGGCAGAGGACAATTGCTGCGACCCCATGTCGCTACGCTGCTGAGGTGACCTGGCTCCTTTTCTTAAGTCCGAATGACCGAGAAAAGGTTGATGCTACCGACGAGGGGTAATTGGGCTTCTTCGGCGGCAACTGCACATCTTTACTCAATCAACTTCTACTAGATGCTTCAGGATCGAGTATTTTTCTTTTTTCAGTCATTTTCTCTGTCTGCAGAGTCAACTGTAAGAAAGTCAAGGGACATGCCCCCTCCGATGCAATGGCCCGAGTCCTTCGTTATTTACTATGACTCCCCATCAGCCCCGACCGTGACCTAACTCCATGGCAATTGTGTACTACAGTGCCGGCATCATAACGCCGAAGCTGACGCCTGAAAATGAATAACCACCATCGCCGTGACCTTTCTCATTCGATTTCTGACAAATGAACTAGAAGAAAAGATACTCCATACGATATATACCCTTACCGTATACCGTATTTCCATCATCTTATCGTTAACATGAATGGTGTGGCGAACTCAACCCAAGTATCGTACATGCCAAACCAAAGAATCCTAACGGCTATACAAAAAAGCAAAAAGAGATGGAGAACTATAAAAACATTGAAGAAAACAAAAAGAAAACAATATAAGGGACGATGCCGATGAAATATAATTCGGGAGATGATACAGCCTAGGGGTGGTGGTGGCGCTTCGCCTTAGGTCCTTTGAGGGGAGTATTTCGTGGGGTCTTCTTCACCAACGGGCTCCGTGCCTCGGTATCATGCCGGTTGGGCCTGGCGTTGGCGATTCGCGGCCGACACCTTTGACCTTGGGGTTTTGTAGACCTGGCGGCTGACAGATACCTAAAGGAGCATTCAACTAGCATACCGAAATATGCTGCCGATGCTTGCTCTATCGAATAATAGAGGCCAACGCCGTACGGATCCGTTGGTGAGTAATGTTGGCTGACATCTTAGGACTGCCTTTTGTTGCTGGTGTCTGGCTTCCACATTAGACTATACAGTACTAATATCGCTGAAGGGATCGGAAGCACTCATTACCTGTACCTCCTTGAGGTAGCAACGAGCTGACGCTAGCGAATAACGCCGAGTACTCATGAGCCGGATCCGAACGTGCGCGCGACGAACCGCCTATACCGACCGCTGCGACCGAGTACGTTGGGTCGCCTAAATAGCGACGCATTGGCTCCGTATAGGCTTGTCGTTGTCGGCTCTGGGTTATGGGCCTGACTTCTGTTTAGATGTCTTTTAAGACGATAGTGGGAACAATACTACTGGTATCATATACGACAAGTACAAGGTTCAATGGATAGGAGAAAAGCAAATTGGCATATAAGGCATACGAGAGGTACTTAGCGTTTCCCTGAATCGCTGCGTTTGATTCTACTCCTGGCATTTTAAGAACGAGGAGTTTGGGGTTTCTTGGTTATTTAATACGATGATGAATGAATAAGTGGGAGAAAAGGCTTGGGCAGGGAGACAAGAAACTGAGTAACCTAGTTAATACAGTGACTTGTATTACTTGCAAGCAGGTTGTAGGTTAGATCGTGGTGATGTAGATAGACCGAGCAGTGATGAGGGATGGGAGAGTTCTGAGTAGGGAGATCTCATGGTAGTTTATATATTGCATAGTACGTACCTTCATTAACTAGAGAGGGAGGACATCTTTCGCTGTGTTTGTTACGCTCCTAGTTCCTGGGGACATAGCTTCACCCCAACTTTTTTTTTTTATTGTTTTTTTTTGTCGTCTCCAAATTTCCCTCTTCCCCGCACGCAGGTTTGGTTAGTTTATTGCGCTGCCGCCCCCGTGCTACTGTCTTTGCTGACATACCTCCCATATAGCCATATGAGACAGGAAGGCAACTGGGCTTACAGGGGTTAGGCCTTCCCAAATGCACCCAAAAGATGCAAAACGGCATAAGAAACTATGCACGACCTAGGAGAAAGGTATAGAAAGCCTCGTCACTTTGCTGAAGTTGACCTGAGCAGCATCTAAGGTCTCATAGATATTGGTAGGTAGGTATCTAATACGCCATGAATGTATAAACTAGTAACTTGATATCTCTTCTCAGTAGTTGTGCCCGATAGGGGAGTTGTACCTTAGATCTTACAATACCCATCAGCTGCCTTAATAATACATAAACGTACTGTTACTATACACACACATCACTGCTCTTAACACAGAGGCTAGGCCACCGCCCCTGTCATATCATCTTCTCAATTTGTCCGCGAACTGGTACCTACATGCATGCACTTACCTGCTTGTGTTACTATACCTGGTGCATTACTAGCATGCACCTTCTCTCGAAAACAGGAGGGCCTACATCCACTGGCGCATGTACATAGGCATGCAGTTTTTTGCAGTTCCCCCCCTGCCTGCTTAGTGCCTTGCTTGATTTGGGTGGACTAAAGTTCCGCAGTGGCCACTTTGAGGGGTGGTAGCGGCTCACACGGGACCTACCTACCTCTTGCTACTACCTTATCTACAGTACCTTTGCGCCGTATACTTTGGATTGTAAGCACAACATACCTTAGGCACTAATTGTAAATATCTAGAAATAATCGCCTAGTTAGTTACATTATTTAACTAAACGTTTTTAGTAGTAGTCAAATAAGTATCACTTAAACTACCTGCAAAAATATAGCAGATGCTAAACTTGTCATTATTCTTGGTCTTATCGTTAGGTTACTCTACCACGATTGGGTAGCTGTGCGGAATGGCAGCGGGCTTTGGCTTGAGCTTTTTGCCTTTTCAATACGCATACCTATCGGACGATAATGCTTGGCGGTCAAGCTTGTTTAGACGTACTCCAGAGGCAACCTCTCGCAACCCGCCAAACAGACTAGGAATTAATAAGTTCCTAATACCTCTGGCGGGTTTGGCCTCGTCAAACCTAGGGAAGAGCCCAGCCGCGGGCACTATCTATTTCTACAGCCTTTGTCCTTTTCCCCCAGGTATATTTCCCCACGTGACCTTTAAAGGAATTCTTCAACTTCAATCGTATGGCTAGCTATACATAATTTTGTTGTAATATCTAATCGTGTAGGTCAATTTTACGTTGCATAAACGGATGGTCCTAGATCCATCCACATATTCAACCACAACGAAAGTAACGGTACTAAGATGGCGCCTAGGCTGGGCCCCGCCGAGCTGCCCAAACGCCGAGTTGATCAAAAGCCGAGTCCTAGTCGAGCAAGATAATCAATAATAGCCATACATATGGAAATCAGACGAGCTGCCGTATCAACCTATGATAATTCTCAAATTTCAACCGTCTATCATTTGTTGTTTCAATTGACTGGGAGGTCATGACGTCTCACTCGCTAAAGTTTGACTGGCTCCTGCGTCACTATGCTAGTGTGGGTGTACCCCTCCCTGTGCACCTGCAACGCGGCCGTTTTATTTAGGCCGGTGCGGTAAGCAGGGTCTGTTGCGACTGATTATTATTATACTGATTATTATGAACGGGTCCGTTTCTACAAACTATGATTACTTCAACATTCGCAGCGAGCTTGCCTAACTGATTCAGCACGAAAGTTCCATACGCTATGCGAGAGATCAGAACAATGATTACATACAAAAAACGGACTTGGAAGTACTTAAATATAGCTATATTTGTGTATGTGTAGATATGTGGTTCATTACCTTGATTATTACCTCAAAGCTCTAGTTCGCTCAAACCGTTTAATCATGCCATTAGACAATAGGACTGAGTGGATAACGTTAGGTAGCTATTGTTGAGATCGCTGCAAGGCCCCTTGTTAGCACCTATGCCTATTCCATACACCACAGCAGAGACCGCAGCATCCTGTTAGCGCAGATTTGCAGGAGGTAGTATTGGGGGCCCTGAATACGCGGTGGTTCTGTCAATGTGCCTTGCAGAATATAGGCCGCCAATCATAAGGAGACGTGTGCCATTAACACACCATCTTTCATAAGCCGTGTCAATTGGTATAGGCTATCACACGGCATTGATTGGCCTGCACACCTCTGATCGCGGTTCACCCAGCCTACCAGTAGCTTGCATGATGCTGTCATCATCGATACACCATGGTGCGTGCCGCGTCTGGCAATTGGTGGGAGGCATGTAGAGCCAGGTCTCCGGGTTGGGATCTACGTAGCCACGAGCGAAGTATACAGATTAATGGCTCTCTCGGCATCACCCAGGCACGTGCAGCATTGCCCTGCCGTGCCGCATCTTCATTCGTCAACACTACCCTATATTTTTACGGAACCGGCAACCTTCGAGTGCTTCTAGACCAATTGACAGCCGTTCTGTTCCAATGCTCCGCTATAGGTTAGTAGCATATTACAACCTGGGCCCTAATTTGTGCCTTTTCGGTCGAACCATACGTACATGTGATGTAAAGAAGAAATAAACAAGGCTCTTGGCCATATTATGGATATATTAAAATCGTTCCTGCTTTATACATAAATGGGTCAGCAGCTACACCCAGTCAATTTCCACTAAAAAGTAGCTGCAATCGAACCTCATGAGACGAAGGGTAACCCTTGAGATCCGATTTGATATGTGTCGTACTTTGTCATACCTGTTGGCTAAACTAGGATTGGAGGTTGTATGTTAAACATCCTTAACTGCCTAACGATGTCTATATGCATTTGTGCGGCCACTAAGAGTAGCAACAGGCAGCTGAGTCACTAACAGCGATCGGGGTACCCAGCTTGTCTAATTGCCTTTTCTTCTTCCTGGACCCATATGAGTAATTCAAGGTTTACGCCTAACCCTAGAAAACATGCTTTTCCGTGGAGAACGAAAGGCCTGGATTTAGGTAATGTATTATATTACAGAGTAGAGCTATTACCATATTGAACAAGACAAAGATATTCAGCGAAGTCCCATTAAGCGTCTTAGTTAGCTAAGAGCTGGCGAAGCCACACAACCCACGCTTTGTGTGGCTTACGAAGGCGAGGAAGGATGCGGGCTGTCATTATGACAGCAGAAGCTGACAAGGTAGCCTCCAATACCATTACTAAAAAACCAATGTCTTTAGATTAACCGGAACGTGGTTCAATTAAGGTTCCTACATCCCCACAAAGTGGGCATTGGCGAAACACGGGAGATGAGCTATCGAAAGCCATTTTAGCGTTGGAGAATACAGGGTGACCTTTACTTAGGTACCTAAAGGCCGATACCTTATAATCTATTGAGGTTATGCGTCTATCGGTGGTTATAAATTCGCGAAGTGATTGAACCCTGATTTAGGTATTGTGTATAGAATTCAAGTATTCCTATGTATTGTTGTATTGAAGTTGGTTCATTATGTTGTATGTAAAGTGGTCATTGTATGTCGAATTTTGCTACTGCTGAACGCGCTGGCTAAACAACGGTAATATTCCAACCAAAAGAAACTACAAAACGAAGCTATCATTGCGACCGGGTTACCGAAAGGAGACGTCACGTGATACATAAGATGCTAAAGACGAGGGGCTTTTACATCAACGTCTTGAATAGAACTTCGTGTTAAGATCCAGGACGCTACACATCTTCGCCTAATATTCATCAGCAGTATTATTTCAATCTCGCCCTCAGTCTCCGAAAATCAGTCACATGATGAGTGATTTACCCCCTTTGACACGAACACGTTCTATCCAGGTGCCGTCGAGAAGTCCCGCCGCTCGTCGCGAACCCCACTGGCTTGAAGCTTCCCACTCTGAGTGGTGACTCAATCTCGTGGTAACATCCCGCCTATCGAAAATATAACCTCATCAACACTAAAATGAATTAGCAGCAAGCCAACTTTACCAAGTTTACTTAGTACCTATGTAAAGAAAGAGACGGAGTAGTGGCGAAAGCATGGACAAATGGGAAAGTAAAAAAACAGAGGTGATACCGTCAACAAAGTGAATTCCACGAGGAATTGATACTGCCAAAGCGTGTCAATACATTAATCTCTACCGACAGGGCACGCCCCCACCCCCCCCCCCCCCCCCCCGGCCCTTATAAACATGGCGAGTCGAAAATTGGCATGTAAAAGTATTCAGTCGCTTCTTCTTCTGTCGAATAACGAACGGGGGCTAACGCCGTATAGGGTCGATTATTATATGGTTGACATCTTAACCCCTTTTATTGCCGGGACTGTCTATCTTTCGTATAAGCCTTCTGCGGAATTATCACTAGAAGGAACAGAAACACTGATAGACTTAACTTCTTGAGGTACCAACGAACTAACGCTAGTGAATAGCGTTGAGTATTCACCCACGCGAATCGAGCCCGCTCGTGAGGGTCCACCTACCCCGACCGCTGAAACCGAGTACGTACTATCGTTTAAATAGCGATGCATTTGTTCCGTAGTCGACACGGAGCTTTGCCCTTGACGGTTCTGGATTGCCGATCTAACTACTGGTTAGATCTCCCTCCAAGATCGTAGTGGAACCTATATCACTAATATTATATACGCCAAGTAAAAGGATAGAAGAAATCGGCATGTAGGGTATACATACGAAGTGTCTCCATACACGACTGGGTTCGATTCTGCGCGTGACATTTCGAAAAAGATGTACCCAATACGACAATGGATGAATTAGCCGAAATGGAAGTTTGAGCAGCGAGATAGTAAAGAGGGAAGGCTGGTCGATGCAGGCACTTGCGTCACCTACGTGCAGTTTATATAAACGAAGAAATGGGAAATAGGGCGTGTTGATGTAGGTCGTGTAGGCAATGATGAGAAATGGGAATGCGCCAGGTAGGTAGAACCCCTGGGAGTTTGAGTAGCTTATATAATTTATAGCGCGTACATCCATGACCTCGTGAGGGAGAAAGTGTTCCCTTTTGCTGATGTGGTATGGTCTCTTGTCGGAAATATGTTAGGTACCTCTTTTTTCTTTTCTTGCGTTCTTGTTTATCTTTCACCGCACTCGTCAGGTTCTTCCCTCCCTCCCTCCACGCGGTGCTATAATCGTTGAATCCTAGCTTCGGGGTCCATGACATCTAACGCACCTATCATGTTTGCGCCTTGCCGTTGATTAAAATATATGGATGAATGGAAAGGCAACTAACCGGGCTTCGCCGTTCCTAATCTCACTCGACGATGCAAAACTGCACCTAGCCACCTTGTTGAGTGACTAGAGGAAAGGGGGATAATCCTGCTGAGATGTTGAAGAGCCTCCTAAGCTAGAAAATATCTACAATACGTACACACATAAAGGTAATTTAATAGCTACGGTATTGGGCGGGTGCCAAACACCCAAGGCACACGAGCACACACCCATCCAAGCACCACACTCACACGCACCCGCACGCACCCGCACGCACGCACACCCACGCAACACACACATATACCTAGTACAGGGATATGACCGCCGCCCCATTATGTTGTCGCATGTGGTATTGTTGAGAGGAATGTATATTGAAACTCCGTGGGATCTTTGGTCGGAAGCCTCGACAATGGTACCGGAGCGCTACACGAGCCGGCCGTCACGCGGATACGCGCAGCAACCCTACTATAAGGTAGGTACTTGATTAGGCATGTAGACACGACGCTGGGCCTCATGGACCTCAAACCGCCAATTCAATGTTAACCTGCTTTTCTGTTTGTGAGAATTTGGGGGGATACCCAGGTTACGCGGGGTAAAATTGAATTGGCGGTGAAAGGTCCGTATGGCCCTCTCTGCATGTATCTACTACCCAGATCGCCAGATGCAACTCTAAGTGTCTCAATCTCCCGATATATTTCTACATCAAAATAGAACCGGTCAAGAGGGGTTGATCTGGCCAGGGTAAGCATAGACACTCGCCCTATAATTTATCCTGTTTGTTGTTTTTGCCCTTTGCCCCAACGGATTTCAAAGCCAAGTCTAGGCAGGGGTTATCCTTAAACATCATTTGTGCAGCAGCATCTACATTTCCACGGATCCCACTCGGTTCCGTGTCTCTTGCAGTTCATTGGGTCGATCGTTCATAAAATTTCCTGGTATCCATAGAGAGGTTGTTTATGGGCATGCGGACAACCACTATACGAACATCCACGGGGCTGGGCCTGTATCTAGTACTCGCTGCATAGTTCAGCCCTGTTGATGTTCGTGTAGTCGATGTTTGCTAAAAAAGAAATAGACCTACGTAAGGTATGATGACCGAAGAGCGGCTCGCATGGATAGCTTGGTAGATTACTTCGCTGCTGAGTTTCCTTACACGTTACCATGCAGCAAAGTAAGTATCTACGACAGCTTAACCGTTTCATTTTATTTTTCTTTTCCCGCCGTCTGCAATAGTACCCTTAATTGTGCACAGACCTATCTGCCCACGTGTCTGTTATAAGGTAAGACTAGTTGGACATCCACAAATAAATAAATTAACCTGTGTTTCAGCATGAACGTTTTAACTGTAAAATATATGAGTTAGACATTGTAATTACCTGCAACACATGGAATTGCTAGCAACCAAATACAGCTATCTTGCCGAGTTAATTTTGGGTGTTTGTGGAGTGATCTAGGAACTCGTGGGCCTAATTGGAGTTGCACCAACTGTCTTTCGGGACACCTGTACATTAATCCCGGCGAGACCCTTTTACGTAGCGTACATGGCACTGGAAAACAGGACTCGCGGCAAAACAAGGAATTGCTGGGAAAACAGGGTTCAACTCGGGCTCGGCCGAGAACCCCACTCGCTATTGGATCGCTGCAAGGTTCTTGTCAGCACTTAGGTACCTAGTCCTATTCCCCATCCATCTCGAGATTCCCTAGGATAGTTACGCGGGTGGTAGAGGTCGAGGAAAGGGCCGCATTACATATCTGGAGGTGCATCAGAATACTATAGATGAGCTAAAAGGCGAAGACCACTTAACGCTGGAAGGAATCGAACCTAACCCCAATTAAAAGACTCTCTGTTCGCACCTCTAGCTACTATGTAGTCACTTTGTGCATTTCAATCTCTCCGAGGGGTTGTACAGCTGCCAATCACAACAAAACGAATGCGAGTACGTCAGTCTACTTAGTAAAGTTCAACTTACCAAAAGTGGAGGACGTGGCAATCCTTGGCATGAGCGGGGGAGATGGTCTCCAGTACAATTACTGGTAAAGATGTCTTAATTCCGAGCCCGGATGCTTCGTCTTGGGTCCAGGTATCTAGGTACAGGCGTGTAGCAAAGATTGGGTCCCCTCTAGCGAATCTTGAGCGCCGCATCTTCATTCAACCACCTTCGGATCTTACAGCACCGGCAGCTATCCCATGTTTCTATATTCAACTAACAGTGCCCCGGTCACAATGCTCTGCCATGTGCTGTTGGCATTTTACACATCGCGGACACTCATTTGCACTTGTGTAATATTAACAAGAAGCGGGCGAAGTTGTGAGTGGTGGTACGATACATGAAAATCGCTCCTGCAGTTATGCGTCAAGACAAGAGCTTATAATCTCAAAGCCCTTCCTTCTAGGTTCGCCTGGGAGGGCAAAGTTAGATGGAATAATGGAAATACGGATGAAGCGGGGAGCGGCCCTGAGTGCATCTTGAGATCTAAGATGATGTGACATGGGTCCCGATCGTGCGTGGGTTGTTCAAGCCAAGACTAGCACAACGTGTCAAGCTGGCAACCTACGCATAGATCGAATGCCGAAATTTCTAGCGACATATGCGTATCGTGCAACCGGCGAAAATGATAACAGTCAACTTCATAGTCGGAGACGTGAACTGTTTTTGCTGTTATGCAGAGGCGCCCGCTTGCTGCGGTAAGTGCGTCGCCGCGCATATTTCGGTAAGCCAACCCTGCTAGCAACCGAGTCGAATCGGGCTTCTACCTGGCTCGCCCGATCCCACGTTTCCGGCTAAGCACAGGAAACTTAGCTCCGGGGGAATGTATTGCGTTAAAACCATTGCCATCCCCCCAAAATAGGAATATTAGACTACTAAATTTGTTAACATGCAACACAACGTCGCAAAATCTTGCGACGAGGCAGAATTATCATAAAGCACGCACATAAAGAGGCGGTTCCTGTATCTCGTTAGAGGGCCTCTAGAAAAGTGGTTTAGAGGACTATCGAACCTGGCGCAGCAATACTAGGTAGGTAGTCTTTCACTTATTCTAGAGAGTAGGCCCTGACCCCGACAGAGCTATTCCGGTTAGCTTCTTCTTCGCAGCAATATCTAGGCTGCAGCAATGCATTGCCCAAACTACTGCTACAGGGACAAATAAGATAGTTCGTCCCAACTCGTTCTGTAGCTGGCCGACATGGCTTACTCCAATACCCCGATAAGAGCTAAGAAGTGTTTAAAGACATTGAAAAACTAACTAGATAGGATATTGGGTAGGATTCACGGCGAGACAACTGGCCCTCCATCATGCTCTCACTTGGTGACTTATTTATGTAGTGTGGGGGATTCTTAAGAGAGAAATAAGGGCATTGTTAAAAGAAAAAAAGAAAAAGAAAAAGAGAGAAAGAAAGTAAGAAAGGGAGATCAGTGAAATGGGATACCTATTGTATAGGGGTTATGCATTTATGTAGCTGGAAATTCGGGAGGTCACCAGATTACAAAATACAGCTACCTAGGTGTCTATTTTCGTTGCATATAGGTAGGGAGGGATTGCATGCTGCTAAGTGGCGGCGATCGTGGAAAGTGCTCAATAAGAAGAATTGAAAAAAGTAGAACTATAGTACAGAGCAATTCATGTGTTGACCAAATATACTATGATCGCGACCCTGTGCAATTCTAAATGGCCGGAAAAAAGTTGATACCGTTGCCGATGAGAGGATTCGTCCAATTGGACTCCTTCAACTGACACCACACATATCCGCACAATTACCCCAACCTAATAGTTTAGGTTCAAGTCCTGATTCAATCCCTTTCTCCGCCCGGGGAAGTCAAGTGTAAGACGAAAGACATGCTCACATTGGCCCCTTGAACGCCATCTATCTCCCCATCAGCCCAGTCCGTGACTCCATCCCATGGCAACTATATACTACAATGCCCACACCGTAGCGCCTAAGTGGACGCCTCAAAAAGTTATCGCCATAACATTCTCCATTAGATTCATGACAAAAGACTTGAGAGAAAAACATATCCGGCTTCACGGGATAGCCCGTTTTGTCATCGCATCGTCAACATGAATGTCGTGACACACGAGCAACCTTCCATCCCGGAGATCGTATCGGGTAACACTAGTGTCTGTAGAAGGAATGAGACGGAAACGTGCAGAGTATACGAAAAAAAGGAAGAAACCGAAGAAACAAGGAAGCAAGCGAGGAAGCGAGGAACCATGCAAGAAAGCAAGCAAGGAAAAAAGCGAAGAAACCAAGAAGAAAATGGAGACACTGCCAACGAAATGAATTTGACATGGAACGGATACGGTCGGAGTGTAGGGATGCCTCGCCATAATGCCGCGAGAGTCTCTTATAAGAATCCTCCTCATTAGTGAGCTTCATGACTTGGTAGGGCCCTAAGGAGGTTTGGCGTTGACTACCCGCGGGTGATGTCTGTGACTTATTCGACTCTTGCAGCAATAGTTGGCATAAACATAGCCTACGCTGCTGTCCTAGCTAAAGAGCTAGCCGAATAGGTATGACGACGTATATTGCTATTCCCCATACTATTGAATGAAAACGGCCAACGCTATAGGGTATAATGCCAGATACGTCTAGGATCTCAGGGCGTTTTCTTGTCGGCAGTGTCTAGCTTCAGTGTTAGTCCTCTATACCACTATCACTCGATCAAGAACACTAACTAGATGTATCTCCGTGAGGTAGTAATAGGTCAGCACTGGCGAATAGAGTCAAGTATTCGCTCGCCCGATCCGAGCCCGCCAGTAACGGCCCTCCTACTGCAATTCCCGGGACCGAGTAGGTTTGGTCGTCGAGGTAGCTACACATAGGTTCTGTCATCGACCTGGAGGCTTGGGCTTGCCGGTTCTGAGTTGTGGACCTAGCTTCTAGTTAGATGCCTCGCCCTAGTAGGATATACGTCCAGGGCAGGATTCAAGAAACAGAAATAGTCAGTAAACAAAGAGCACACACCTAGCACCTCCATGTAAGGCCGCGTTTGATGTTGCGTTCGACATCTTGAAAAGGATGGATTCGGGGGTCCTTGATTGTTTAATATAGTAGTAAATAAATGAAATGAGAGCAGGGTTCCAGTAGCGGTATAGCAAGTAAGGAAGGATGGTCTGTGTTGGGACTTGTGTATTTTACTAGGAGCGGGCGGATGGTTACCAGAAATTTGTGGAGGAGAGTCCTGTTTATGTAGATTAAGAGAGAAATAGTAGAGGAGGGTGCTAGGTAGCTAGAATTTGCGGTAGCCTCTACACTTTAAAGTACGTACCTCTATCAGCTCGAAAAAGGGAGAGCATGTTCGGCTGTGCTGTTGTGGTCTCTTTAACAAAGCTATTGGGCACGCCGTAATTTTTCTCATGTTCTCTCCCGTTTCACCTCACTTACCAGGTTCTTCCCTACTCCCCCGCACACAGTAGAATTATTATTTAATCGCACTATCGGGCCGCGGGGGAGAACCCTAGTACTCATCGTGTATCTTGATATGTTTCGCTGTGTCCTGCTGGTATTTGCTGCATCTTGTTGTGTGGTCGTGGTGTGTTCGTCTCACCCTTGCGTCTTGGCATACCATCCTGCCTGCATCTTGCCCAGGTCCTGGTAGCGGCATCTTGATGTGTCTGGGGGTATACTTCGGGTACACTTCTTTGCATCTTGGCATATACTGATGCGACTAAGTAGACATCAGTAACAGGGGCCAGGGGGCTTCTAGTCTAGCCCGGCGATGCAAAATGACATACATACCTATGTACATCGACTTGGGGTAGGGGGTAGGAGATTCTTCATTATAGACTTCAGTTCCCCAGCAGATCCCTACGGTTGAGCTATTTAGTACTTATAGGGATCGTGAAAATCCCTGTATGGGCAGTAGTAGTAGTAGGTATCTACAATACATAAGTAGGTATGTATTACGGTCACTTGATAGATTCTCGGCGGTTGTCGTCCAAATCGAGAGGAACTGCGCCTACTTTGTCGGTACACAATGAGTTAGGTACTACCTTTGGTATGTCGGGAGGTAGATGCGCCTTGTCAAGTACTCGCGCTAGGTAGGCTTGTGGCACATGTCAACAAGGGGGCTTGTTTTGTATCTACGTTGCTTGCAGATGTGACAGATAGGTATCTATTTAGTTTGCCTTGAGACTCATTAATACCCTAGGAAACTTTGGAGCTACCTGGAATCGACCTTGTTACTACAAAGCGTGGCCCACATCTCGGACATAAAGCAACACTCCGATTCATCACTGCTGGCACGATTATGTGATGCTCCTCTTAGTATTATTATTATTATTAGGCCCAACTTTTGATTTCCGGGCGCGAAGTAGGGGCCGAAGTGGTATAGAGATGCATCTGAGTGTTATTAATTCCCGCTAGGAACATCGAATTGTATTTAATCCAATAGTCGGGACAGCTAACCAGGTGATCAATCTTAGGTAGTACCTTTGCGGGTCCAACCGTTGGCGACTTATCTTTCCGCTGAACAACACCATCGTATTTTGTCTTCGGTGTGCTGGTGAACCCGGTTATCCTGCTGCTTTACTTCGTGATGCCTGGTATACTTTCAACGGCGGCTTCTTTTATCAAAAGCCGAGTCGGTACCGAGTCGGTACCCATGAGCCAACTAACTACTTAGATTAAGTATATTTTTTCGGCGCCTTGGTCAACGGGTTCCGCCAACCCCTTGTTGTAAAAGCCGAGCGCACCGGTAGGGCGGCTTGACAAGATTTAGCGTGGGTGCAATCATTGGCCATATCCGCAATAGTCTACACGCTTAGGGCTGTGTACGCTGCATACTCATACATAATCTTGCTAGGTAGTTGGTCATCATCGCCGTCTACGGTGTTTGTTTGAACTATTTAGGGCTATCTAAAGTTACTAGTCGAAGTAGAGCTTCTAGGGGATCTCTAAGTGCGTAGCTGGTTTATAAGCGGCCCAACTATTTCCCCCTGCTGGGGACCGGGGAAGAGGTGGAGGGAAATGATGCATCGGACAAGGCAAAGCTCGAGCTATGAGATTGTCTTGGCTGCGGATTTTGGTGTAAGTATCCTTCGATGAAATATGTTTGATGCGGGGGAACATTTGTTCGCGTGCTTAGTTTAAGAAGATAGGGCTAGTTTTAATCGCCTGCAACCAAGTAAGCAACGGAAACAGCACGCTCGTACGATAGCGAAGTGACAATGGAATTGAAGCAAAAGGGGAGTTCCTCGTAGGTGCAGCGTTGATTGGGCACGCGCAGTATTTGGTATGTGCATCATGGCTCTTATGCCAGTGCCTTGATTTTGGCTTTTATCTCGATCTCTATCTCTATCGCCTTGGATGTTCCTTAATGTAGCGCTACCTGAGTACAATATACCTATTTGCTCGGAGGGCTGAGTATGTAGGCGTTTAGATGTAATTGGGGCGAATTAGGTAGCAACTTAAGCCAGTAGCAGAGAACACAACAGGGTGCATCAGTACATCCGCTCAACACCACCGTCTATGAAATTACTAATTGAGTAGCGGTTATAACACGCAAGCATCTGCAGGACTAGCCTTTGAGTTGCATATATATAGAAAGTAGTTAGGTTCGTTTAGCGACAGCTGATCTACTAGTATCGACATGGATAGCGGTAGATCAATCCCCTTAACACGTTAGTGTGGGTGTATAACCTTTCCGTTATGTAGACCATTTATTTTCTTCTCTAGGTTGTTAGTTTCGGCAAACATCGCTAGTTACGGTCGGTTATCGCCCTGCCATTGATTTGTAGGTAAATCTATATCCATATAATAGCCTCGTCATGAACCTGCGCCAAGAGAAGCCTTCAGAATTTCTGCACAGAGCGTCTTCCACTTTCCGTGTCCGTTGAAGGGTTGGCGTGCCAAGGATAGGTACCTAGGATGCTTGACTGGATAGATTTTACTATGCATAAAATACTTAGTTACATACTTGCGGTATCATGAAGGGCTTTTGTCAACGCTCAAAAATGTTAACCTATTCCTTTTCTTGATGTGTGAGTTAGTAGAATGGTGATTACTCGTAGATTTTGGGTCCTCGTTCGCTGGTGTGTCGGGGGTAGGGGTGGGAGCTGCTACATCAACCACAAGGTTGGTTCTAGGTACCTACTCTGGTGATGGGTTTTCCCTTGGCTAGATACACTACAGAGGTACCACAGGTTCGCAACCAACAGCAATATGACCGAAACCGCCATAGCTGCTGCAGACACGGGACAGACAACAGAGAGGATCGCTGAACCCTGGCATACGCACTCCCTCTCCCCCAGTTGCGTTGGTTGGGTCTCTCCACAACGCCCAAGGTACTGACAGCCCCGCTACTGAGATCGCTGCAAGGTCCCCTGCCAGCACCTGCCTATGCCTTACAGGGCAGACACTGGGATCTTGGGTTAAATAGACTTGGGTCATTTTTGTGGATGTATCTACTGGGGAGTGGGAGCGGTTCACGCATCAGACTACCTACTATACCTAGATTGGTATTGTATGTCTTGCAGCATATTATGTTCTAGATACTATAGGTCAGAGATTCGACTGACGTAGACTGTAGATCCAGTCCCCGAGAAGGGTAAAATAAAATGACAAATTGCTCTCTCCTGTATATAGACTACAGAGCAGGTACATAGATAATAACGGATCTTGGGTTGGGCCTACAGTAGCTCAATAAGTGCTTACATTGCGCGAGCTCTCACTGGGAGGTATCGGTTGGTTGTTGAATAAAAAGATGTATCGGGTAAACAACATCACGGTAGGTACCTAACATTAAGCTGAGAAGCCCAGCGTCCGCCCTTGTCGGAGCATCCGTAACCCGGAACGGAAATCTGAAATATACTACATACTGTAATAATATCTGGAGGCGAATCCTTTAAGTCTTCTTGTAAATAATCCCTGCAACGGACACAGAACTGTGAAGTGGATACCAAGCCGCTAAACCAACGTGTTTCGAGGGCAAGGTGGACCCTGATTCTATCTCCGAGTGGACCTTAAGAGTCTACATGAGCAGATGATCTGATATGAGACCTAGTTAACCGTTGAAACAAGACTATCTAGCACGCACCTCCAAGTTCTCCGTAGTCGGTAGTTCTAGGTCCACGCCTCACCGAAAAGGAACTCTTTTGAGCCATGTATAGAGGTCTTCGTTTCGAGAGAGTAGTACGTCATAACCCTTACCCCCTGTATAAGAGAGCAACACTAACTTGAAAAATAATTTAATTAGCTTTTAATTTTCGGACACGCTATTGTATTCCCATTACCGTTAAGAACAAGTGGTGAGGCTTTGTGGGATACCTGGCGCCCTTGCAAGACTTGCAATGATGGGGCCATAGGTCCTTGTTATTCTCCCATGGTGTATGAAAGAGGGATGGAGGGATTTCTTTCTTATCCAATGAAATACTAGTCGTATGTTTAGAAACCAGCCTCTTAACGATGTTGTCGGGGTGTGCGGTATATCACCTAGATAAGTGGCACCATTTCACCACACCTTCACAATCATCACTACTATTGGTCTTTGTTTGGGCGATTTGTTTTGGTCCTGGAAACCTCTAGTTTGATATGAGGAGGCCTTTGAGTAGTTATTTAAGCTACCTGCATATCTTACTGGCTTCAAATTAGCATTCTTGTTCTCTTACATTACCCAAGGCATAAATATGACTGCTCATAGTCACACCGAAATCTTAAGAGGTTGGTTTAACAGTACTAGGTAGTTCCCGCCCTGGGCGCCGACTTGCGTCTGGGCGCCGACTTGCGTCTGAGCGACGACTTGCGACGTGCGAGCGATGGTTATTGGTTTAACTGAGACTAGTAGGGTCTTGGCTATGATTGACGTAGTAGAGGTCCCGGGATGGTTCTTTTACGGTGGAAATGGCCTAGAATCATGAGATCCTACCTAGTGTGGCACTCTGTTAGTAACATTAGCGGCTATTAGATCTGTTTACTGTATGGGTGTACAGCAGTAGTGAGACGCTACTTTGGAAATCTAAACTCCACACATAAGGAACCTGAGCCTGGTCAGACAATGTGACCCACGTAGGAGATTAGTGCAGGTACAGTACAGTAGTTAAAAACAACCCAAAAAAACAACCATCCTGCTTTGTGGGATGCTTAGTGTGGGATATCTACTTAGGTAGCCATGTTCGGTGGACTGCGGATATCGCCATCGGCAGGTCTTATCAAGCTAGTCCCGAGGATGTAGTGGGTAGTTTATGATATAATCAAGAACGTAAGAAACTAGGCGGTGTTGTTCCAAGTACCTATGGCTTGAAGCACATAATTTGTTCGATATCTGTTAGCTAGTCTATGTATAGCGATCTACCTCGCCTCGGAGCTCCATCCTAGCTTTCGTGAAGCACAATAGTGGTTACTGCTGTAAATGTGCTCATTGTTTAAGCCTAGCGGCGTTAGGACCTTTAAACTACCTAGGTACATAAGTGCACTTTGACTGCCACGTCACAGAAAACTTTTTATGGCAGCCATATCGCGAGGTCTCAACACTAACTCTGCCTACAAAGCACTGTCTACTTTAAATATGAATCGTAGGTAGTCCTCTTGTATATGTCTTCTGGTACATACACTTTGTTGTTAGGGCTTGAAACACGTTGAAATTGCATGCACGGAGCTTTCGTATTGCAATACCGACCTACCTGTATTTAGTTAGCGTAGTCTTCGCCGCTCTTAGCATGGCATCGAGCCGAGCCGCGAGTCGGGATACTAATCTGGAGTACATAGTGACCTACATATTGAAGTAAGCTTCAGTACCTATGTAGATACGTAGATTCAAACTGCATGCGTGATCTTGATCAGCCTCGATTGATCATCGGAGAACATCCAAGTTTGTAGACTAGGACCAACTTGGTTGGGGTACTCGTGATGTTTTGTTTCGGGCAAACTGGGCTAGCTTCGCCTGCTGTAGTTGGTCAACACAGTTGACAAAGCTTCTATGAAGAACAAACTACATAGCAATATCTACCAAACCTATGGGAGGTGTTGCTTGAAAGCTTCAATGCAAGAAATCCACATCCTGCTATATTCGTGTGCGTCGGCAAAGCATTGCAGCCCTCCAAACAGCTCCTGAGACCATGACCAACACACCCCTCTTCGTCACCGAAAATCAGCTGTAACTAAGGAAGTACAACTGGTACACTTGGCACTGGAAGAAATGATGTGGGGGAAATATTGCACCCAGATCTTGTTATCAAAACAGAAGGGAATTTGCCTCTATATCTTGCCCTTTACAGTACTTTGAAATCGGCAAGATCTGCAATGCCTTATTCCCGGTGCGCAGCTTAATAGTGCACTATCTAGGTAGTCTGGGGACCTTTGAAGTGCTATCTACCACGTTTTATATCATGCAGGTGGTAACGCCGGATAATACTGCATCAACCATCAGCTAGTAATGATGTATCATGATGTCTCGCATAAAATACGCGTTGACGTGTCGTGATATTTATTTGTCGTTAAAAGTTTGATCCCGCAAGGCCTAGTGCGTCTCTTCATTTACTAGGTAACGATTCCCTAGCTGAGACTAGCCCTGCAGTCGTTGGCAAACCAACAGTGGTCATGCAACATGGCAGATATTAAGTGCAGGACTAGATAATAAAACGTCAGCTAGCATTGCGAGCCTTAGTTATTTAATGTCGGTGTTATATCCTAACCAAAATAGAGAACGTATACAGCGTAAAGATCTATATTTTTGCTAGAAGTAGGTAGTAGGAGCCATACGTATACTAAGCGGGTTATGGAGCATAGTTCGCTTAACCTCCACGTCGCTTCACCCTGCGGTCCAAGGCCAGTCAAGCCAAGCGGAACAATGTATAACTATATTAGTTGGGATGAATTATCACTAGATCGCTATCAAGTAATATTATACCCGCTAATACAAAGCCTGCACCTTGCTAACTTCATTGTTAATTAATACAAGTAATATCACGTACCCCTACGTTTCAAGATACGAACATTTTCTGGAAAAATAGTACTGAGTGTGCCCCAGTATTGCTGCCTTTTCTGCATGCAGGCATGTAAGTTCAGTGGGCTCAATCGCCTGCCTAGCTCAAACCCCGATTCTCCTGCACGTAATGCAAACTTGCAGTAGTAAAAATACTTCCTAAGATCTAAAGAGTCTACATGCCAGGTATGACTATTTATTAAAGCTTAAAGGATGATCACCGTATAGCCAAGTGGTTATGGCCTAGTCCCCGAGCCTGTAGATACTTGTCACTATACCATGCTTGTTACCTGTTTCTATAACCTCCCTTCGTCTCTCTCTTCCTTCTTTTTCATTGCTCACGCACAGTCTAGGGGATTTTAATTGATCGGCTGCTCGCTATGGTGTACCTGCTGTGTACCTATGTGGGCTTTGGAAGAACGAATGGGGGGTTAGGTATGATGACAATAGAACTGACCGAATATGGTACCTAATTCTAGGTCGATCAACCCTATTAGGTACTCCGCTATGTACAACACATTTAAGTACATACCCACCTATCTTTCCTTTCCTCTCTTCTCTCCCTTTCCCCCCCAAAAAATCCTTTCCTTTCCTAGAACTACCCTCCCCTTTCCTACCACTGTCCACCCCTTTTCCTCCCCCCTCTCGAACCGTCCTCTCCTTTCCCAAACTTCACTTTTCCCCTCCCAGAACTATCCCTCCCTCTCCCCCTCCCCCAACAATCCCCTCTTCTCCCAGAACTCCCCCCTCCTCTCCTAGAATTACCCTTTCTCTTCCTCCTAGAACTGTCCTCTCCTCACCCCCTGACCTACCTCCCCACTTATCTCTTTAGCTCATGCTTCGTGGGAGATCTGATGCACTGGGATTCTGCAGGCTACCCTTGACCCTTGAGTTCCTGTTTTTAAATCCTCTGGCTCGCCTTCACCAGTCGAAGGGATTGGCGTTGATGGTATAGATGGCAACTCGACTCGCGAATGCTTGTTGGCGGGAACGCAAAACACCGCATACGTAGTGGCTCCCCTCCCCACATGTAAGACGGTAGATAACCTAGCCGATTGTTTGTCTCTTTGCTATTTTCAGCTCTAGGACAGGTAGTCACATTGATTACGGCTGGTTGTTGTCATATCTCTACACACATGATTACCTCGACATTCGCATAGAACCTACCTAGCCGTTTCAGAATGCAGGTTTCTACTGTATAATCTGTGGGTTACTACAATTATCATTACTTTCAACGCTTGAAATTTCCTGCCACTAGACATAGCCGTTTTTGTGTTATAGACAATCTATTGGGTTGATTCTCAAGTCGTGCATCGATTAGGTATCGTCTCTTTAGCTCCGCTGCTTGATCAAGCGCTCATCATTGTTGAGATCGCCGCAAAGCGTTATCAGCATCTAGTCCTCTTTCGTACACCAAAAATTCTCTTGGCGCCTTCCTGTGCGTCGGTGCTTTTAAACCACTTGAAGTTCTAATGTAGAATCAGAAGAGACATTCTATATGCCCTAGAGCATATGCGGCGCTAATTACATCGAAACATGTGCGTGTACAATGTTGAAGTTCAAACTGCTAGGACTGCATGAGGCTGTAGGTGCCAGTGCGCTAAGAGACGGGCTATCTCTGGGAAGAATTCCCGACAGGGGAGTTACCAGGCAGAGCCCAAATACCCGGGTTAGGTAGATTTCAAGTAGGTATCCCTCTCGGGATTACCAAGACACGTGCAGCATTATCTTGCTACGCTGTGCCGCATCCTCTCATATCGAAATCATCTTAGGTTCTTACGGAGCGTGCAGCTATTCCGCGTTTCCAAAACAACGACTAACGAATAGAAGCCCTGTTACGGAATGCAGGTGCCCATTTCTGATTACCGAGCGAGCCGCATACGATACGAGAAACCAACGGACGAGGCTGTTTGCTCTGATACGAAGACCTCCATCGAAATCGGACTTACTTTGCATGTGATCTAAGCATGTATGTATGAGCTAAGATAAAAGCTTACCAATTGTGAGTGCTAACCGTGAGGTAGCAGGAGGCCGGCCTAGTTAGGCGAAAGAACAAAATTACGTATTAGACGAAGAACATATACTCGAGGATGATCTGATGTGAGTTGTCATCATATGTTGGTGTAACTACGTGAGGCCAGCGCAGAATGTGAAGCTGACAAAGTAATACTTAGCCTATGTAGAGGCCCCACGACATTGCCGCTAACGCCGAAGACCTCGAGACTGTGCGGAAAGCTGCTGAGAACGGCTAGCTTAGTTAGAACCTGGTATGGATTCGGTCTGGGGAAGAAGTGCAAGTGGGAGGACATTGCACGGGAACTTGAAGACCCTGGTGACTTTGTCCATCGCTCTCTACTCCTCGCACTGGTTTTTAACCCTCTCCCCTCCCAGTTTCAATTCTCTCCTTAGCTCTGATGTCTGCAATAAATCAATTGAATCACTTCACCACTCAATTGTTGAGCCTATATCATTTTTATAATCGAATTACACTTAGTATTTCTATTCGCTTGTTTTTGGCGCCCTTTCGAGGCGTTCTCACTGGCATAAAAAGGTAACACGAATTGTTTACAACTCTTCTAGCATGTGAATAACTTGTGCTAGCTCACCTTGCTAAGCTTTACTCAGGCTAGACTGACTATTTTAAAAGCGCTAGTGGTCAGTTTTGCTTCTCGGGCGACCCCTGCCTGCAACCAATCCTTCTGGAAAGCCGGGTCGAGCTTAACTGGACCACCCGAGCCGCCGTCGTGCTGGTGCCCGCATCGCAGAAACGGTAGGCTAAATCCCGCTGACTACTTGCGCCTACTTGGACCAATCGGGACATCTAGCTTGTCCCAGGTTCCATAGCAGTGGTAATTTTATAGTCTTAGCTCCAAGGTCGACCCAGGAAGACATGCGTTCCAGTTGATGACAGAAATTTTAGCTTCTGGCAAGCTATTGTAAAGGAGCTATTACCATATTTCTAAATATAATAATATTAGAGCAATAAGTATGCTGTAGAATTCCCTGGACACAAAGTTACTTAAGCCACACAAGCCACAATACATGCATGTGGCTCGTGCAGGTAGATGTTATGGTTAGGTAGGTATCAACTTGGCAAGTCTTCCTCATGGTGTATAGAGCTCACTTACCTTTATCACTCTTCTTTTCAATCATTTTTTATAGGGAGACACTACCTCTCATATAAGTTGTAGATCACTTACCACTTCACCACTACTAGTAAATATTTAGATAGCCTAGACTTTCTTTAACCCCTTGTTAGTTCTACATCCCCCGCGTAGATCAACTACATTGTTTTACTAGCATATTTATGTATTTATGTAAGTATCTATTGTTCTAAGTTGTACACTTTACATGGGTATAATTAGGTGAGATCTGGGGGAAAACGAAGTATTTCGAATACAACGATTTTATTGGGTTATCCCCCTAGTCTAGTGCTTATACAAAGTCACGGAGCCGAAACAGCACTCAAAGGGATAACATAAGCCTTATTAGGCTTTTATTCAATTTCCTGGTGTGCGAGATTGCTAGCAAGAAGAATAAGTTGTGGAGTTGGTGAAAAAGGAGCGTTGGTGAAATAAAACGATGATAGAGGTTATGCGTCTAACGGTGACCATACGCGATTGCTTTAGGCCAGATAATAGAATATCAGTCATTCGGATTCAGGCTTTAGAATTTGCTCGGTGATTTATCTATCGTGTTTTCGTTGCAGTAGATAGGGATTTCATGTCGCTAAGCGGCGGCGATCATGAACAAAGTCTGACCAAAAGAAATTACAAAACCTGACAAAACTATAATCGCGACCGGGTGTTGCTAGGAAGGGTATCACGTGATGAGGCTTTTCTGGATGCTGAATGGCTGGACAGGGTGGGAAAAAAGTTGATGCCTGCCGGCGAGGGGTTGGGGGTTGGCATCAATCAGGCTTTAACTGGGCTTCGTGTCGCGAGCTGATTCACACGACGTGTCTTTGCCCCAAATCCAGATGTCAGCACAATATTCTAGGTAAATCTTGTTTTGATTTCCTGAAGTCATTTATAAGGCGAGACCCGCCGCCTTCAGCGAGTCGCGCCATTCCTTTCACTCATCCAGATGTCGTCAAAAGCTTCAACTATTTATCGTTTCTTCCCGTCAGCTCTAGGACTCACGTGTTTAGCACCAACTTGATGCCTGGAGAGTTGATGCCTGAAAAGTTATTAGGGTAAGACGTTTTCGATTAGAATACTAATAACAGAGATGAAAGAGCCGGAAGATACCATTCCCATTCCTAGACATAACCTGTGTTTTACCCATCCCATTCTCATCATCTTAAGTATCATGATGAGCCCAACCAGATGCCCGTGGGCAGAACACCGCCTTTTTGATTCCCGTGATTGAGAGGCGGAACCGAAATGCCCAACCCATCAACCAAGTAACCCGGTCCCCAGACAAGACAGCGCCATATATAAAAATATCGGGAAATACGTGGAAAGAAACATTATAGGAAAAAAAGGAAACGACAGCCGGGGTTGGCCAAGCTCACTCGACCAAAAAGTGATCGATCGATATACCTAGAACGCGACAAACACCTCGTCAACTCGAGCCTTTTGGCCTCAGGCCTCCTGAGTTGGGGGCCATCCCGATTAGGCCTAGCGTCAAATTTAACTCAGCCAATACCCTGGAGCGATCTCGGCCCTTGCGGGTATAGCGAGTTAATAAGATCGCGAATCATGTCGTCGCCTTAACTAGGAAGCTAACCTTGTAGGTGTACCAGGACGCTCAGCTACCCCGATTCGGACCTATTTGTATAAGTTACTATCATTCAGGGTCTATTGTAACGAGGTATTTTTACCTTCTACCGTCGTCCGCTACCATTTGCACCGTTTGGAGCTACCCTTCATATTAGTCTTACACAGCGTAACACTCGAAAAGTCGGAAGTACTAACCAGTCGCACCCCCTTGGGACAACGTGATGGTGATGTTGGTACATATCGTAACCAAGTCTCGGCGATCTGATCCCCCTCGCGATGACCCGCCGGTGCTTACCGCCGCGATCGAGTAGTCCCTATCGTTCAGATAGTGGCGGAGCCTCTCCTCTCGCAGCACGGCGGGGTCTTCCCGCTGACCACGGGTTGTGGACCTAGCTCCGAGTTAGGTCTCTCTCCAAGAGTGCGGTAGATATGAACCAATGCCACCCGCCGTCATATACGTCAAGTACGAGAATCAAGAGACAGAAAGAACCAGCAGATGGGGCCTACATACCCAGCACTCCCATGAGTCGCTGCATTTGACCATGAGGTAGACATATTAAAGTAATATGATATCGTAACGAGGGGTCAGGGAGAATAAGAAGTTGTTGGGTAGGGAACTAAAGGAGTAATGGTGGTAAGATAATCGACGCAAGGTTTTGTGTCTTGAAGAGAAGGCTATATAGGTAAAGAGATGTGGGTGAGACACTTGGGACGAAAAGGTGCTGAGGTAGGTGGAATCCGTGGAAGCTTGTTGAACTTATACACTCATAGTACGTACTCGATCGACTCCGAAGGGAGATGTTCTGCCGTCCGTGCTGTTGTGGCGTACCGATACCTTTTTTCCTTCCGACAATATTCTACTCCCACGCCCCGACAAGTGCTTCCCCGCGTACGCTTGTTAAATTGCCCAGCCCAGTCCCGCGTGTACATACCGAGTACCTATTGTGTGTCGAGAGCGACGACCGGTCTGCAACAAGGGCGGATTAGACAGGGGTTGGCGATATTCAATCTTATTCGATCCGCCGTAGATCCGACGACGCAAACAGGTAGGATGACCTACACAACATGCAAGAGTTAGCTACGGTATTGGCCTGTCTGGCTGCGGGAGGGATACAAGGATGTCTTTCTGTCACTTTTTCGAAGCCGAGAATTAAGTGATAGCGCTGTCTGACGGAGGAGAACTCTATGCGGCTGCTATTTATAATCGTATCATGGTCTTTTGGCAGCGTCTCAACAGCTGCTGTCCAGTGAGGAAGAGGCAATGTCTGAGTACATATCGAGAGCCTGAATGTCAATACACCGGGGTGTTATATGAGGGAGATGTACCCCCCCACATACACACATGCGCGCGGAGATGCACCCGCCTCGTCACGCTCGTCATGTTGTACGGCATGTTTAAGCCATCTAGAATAGTGTAAATATCTGAATAGAGGTGACAGGGTGCTCGAAAGCCTTGAGAACCGTCGGGTCCCTTTGGATGTGGAGGCTTGTCGCCTTTCGAGTATCCCTGTCCTAGTTGCGCTTACAAGCGAGGGTTAGGTGGGTTGAGCTCGAGGTGCTTGCATGTACAGGTAATGACACAGGATACAAGAGCCGAACCCGAAACTGCACGCACGCAAGCACGCACCCTGATTACCCTTTATGAAAGTAGCATATGCATGATAGAGTAAGTCCTGTAGGGGAATATCAACCGGCTTGAATACAACCGAGAAAGCAAGCACCTGCAGGGCTGAAGGAGGGAGAGAGAAAAAAAACAAAGGAAAAAAAAAAAGGTATGACGACGCCAACAAGATCTGTCAGGCTGCAGGGTGTCAGCGGTAGATCGAGCCTCTTCCCTTTCCCCCCGGTCTGTATGTCATCTCATCCATTTGAATTTTCTCTCCTTTGTGGTAGGTACCGGCGGCCAACTATTACCGTTTGTGTTAGTTGCTACCATACGATGAGGTATTAGGCCTATCTACCAATATATATGATTCCCTCATTCAATATTCAGAAAGAACTTCTGCTGAATGCTAGCTGTTGATCGAGTAGGAAAGTTCTAGCTTTACCCCACTAGATCTTTTAGACTATTTGGGTTAGCAAAACGGTAATTACTTACATAAACGCGAAATTATGGATCAATATGTACTGCTACCTCTACTTCTGTCTATATAGATACTACAAGCTGTCTTCGACTATTCACGGATTAATGTCTCAAAGATCAACTCCTATTCAGTAGCAAATCTGTTCATCATATGCAACACTATTGTCCTTTTTTCCGGCATGTTGCTAGATAGACGGCACTTAGAGAGCTGACACTGACCATCGTGGGTACCTAGGTATGTCTTTTCAGTGAGAAATTACGCGTGTGTATATGTATCATCCTAGCTCCGATGGGTGGATAGTAGTGGGGAGGGAGCCTGGTAGCCCATCCCACCCTTCTTCTCAACCCCGAAGTCCCAAGAAAGCGGCCAGCTAGATAGGTTACCAGTGTGCCTTGCAGTTTTTTCATGTGGGTGTGTAGCGTGACCCAGGCAAACGCCGCCAGTTCAGGGACCCTAGACATTTTTGTGGGCTTGTTCCCAGGTGTCAATCACGATCAAACGAGTCTACCGCTTATCATCATAAGCTTAATGTGCTAATGCTGTACGACATCGTAATGCTTTGGATACCTAGTGAATGATGGGATAGATCCGTGAAATAGAAGGGGTAATAGTATTCTCCGCTCTACCAACAACCGCGCAAGCCGCGCAAGCCGCCACGTCCAGACACATCGGATGGCCAAGAGCCGGTTTGGCCAAGCAAATTGCTTACACTTTGTCAGCTCTCACCTTGAGGTACGGTGTCGGCGTGGCTGATCATATGAAAAGCCGAAGGGAATGTCGGAAGACAAACAACAAAAACCCATCCCCGAGCCGGCCTACCTTTGCGCCTACAAGCAGCTGATTTTTTACGAGTCCTAGATAGGTGTGGGCGGAAAGTTGGTCGGCCAAGGCCAAGCCTCGCCCGAGGGGCAATCGGTCGTGGGCGGAATGTTTGCTTAGGGCGAGGTATTGTATTGGATCCGTTGCCATTTCGTTGTCAGAAATCATAAGGGTGATAGGAGTCGGGAGGCTCCTATTCCTAGAAACAACCAGTTAGGCTGCAGTAGATGCTCTATTGCCCGAGCCGCCAAGTAAGAATGACACCACGCTGATGTACATAACAAACATCATTGTGCCATGCGCCATGTAATTCCATAGCGGGTCTGGCTCGCTTGCAACTTGAGATCCAAGCATACAATAGGATGGACCGATAAAAAAATTCTTCATATTAGGGGATTTGGAATCAGTCTGTGACAACATACTATCGACCGTAGTTGTGTTTACACACTGCCTAGTCTGGTGACAATGTTATTGCAGCATGCAGTGGGATGTCTCAGTCGTCCCAAACCTCTACAGCCCGTAACCCAGTATGAAGAAGTCTTACTGGCTGCGGTTCAACTGCTCCTTCTCCTGCGCTAAGTATCTGCACCGGTTAGTAGAAATATGACTGCTCATGTTTACATCGAAGTAATGGGTTAGGCAGTCTAGTGAGCCGTGGGTTGACAGTAGGTATGCATTCCTTGCCGAGCACCGAAACTTGGCACAAGATAGTTATCAGTTTCAACCCCATTCAAGATCGGTAACTTAACTATACTGGGAGGAGTTCGAGCACATAGTCGTGCTGTGGTGAGACGGATTAAGAAATTATGTTCATTACTTGAGCAGCCTTAGCGGCTATTCAGTCCCATAACTGTAAGCGGCGGCATACGCTGATGGCTCTGAACCACAGCGGGGGGACCCTGACGCCGGCTGATGTGACCTACGTGGGTTGGGGAGTATTAGTGCAGGTACAGTACCTACTGCAGTTACGCCATACTCCAACTATAACTTCAGGATCTATATAAACGTCATCAGTGTGGGCAAGGTACCGTGAATGGTACCGTAACAGAACACCCTACGGAAAACCTCGAGGTGGCTACGAGAAAGCGGTCTAGAATGTGATCGATGGTATGAGAAGCTTGACGGTATTTTCCTAGGTGATCAACGCCCTAAGCGCCGAAGTTACGCATTACCTGTTGACAGTCTGTATGTGGCCCCGGAATGTTGCGCTATCCTAGTTCTCGTGAAACACAGGACAAAGGACAATCCTGTATTCTTTCCCTTTTGAACATAACCATGACCATAAAGTGCAGCTTTCGACTGCCACGTCAGTATACAAAATTTTCATAGAGCAGGCGGGTCAGGGTATTTCAGCGCCGCCACTGCATGTAAGGTACAGTATACCGCAGATAGCAGTCTGGCCCTCTCAGAGATGCAAATTTCCCGGTCGCCTCTCCGACACCTTGGGCTCGAATGGGCTTAGTGGTTGGGGGTTGAAACAGTTTTAAGATTGCGTAAATGGCTGTGATGCAGGCTGTACAATAGCGATGGGGGTTTAGGTATATCCAGCGTAATGCAGCTCTTGCTGATCTCCCTTCATCCTGGCAAGAGCCATAACAGACCTTGTAAATATGTATTCCTACCCCAGAAAAAGCTTCCACTGGGTAGACCAATCTAGACTCCTACCTAGCTTGACAGATCGGAAAATAATTAAACGCCCAGAGCATCAGGTGGGCTGTCTAGGTGACATAGTGAACCTGCCTATTTCAATGGCTTGGCTGTGGTATTTGTGCCGTTTCATTCTAGGAGATAGCAGTTCATGCCCCAGGAAGCTAGGTAGCTGTCCATGTGTGGTCAATCAACACCGTTAAACAAAAGAAATAAAAAGAGGGGGTATTCATAGCAACACTCAGCGAACCTATTAACCACTTTGTATGGAAAGCCAGTCTGCAAACAATCCCTCACCTACATAGTAGGTAGTGCTGCACCTAGCATATATGCATAGCATTGCAGATCAAGCCAGTTTCGCTGAACCGGGCTTGCCACAAGCCATCAAATCCTACCCCTCCTCCCCAACCAGCGAAAAAAAAAAGTCGGATGTGAGCAACCAGGCACAAGAAACATGTCTCGGCGTTGGTGAAAGTGACCTCATGCAACGGAATCATTTAGCATACGTAGATTCATTGCTAACGTAGGTACAAAGGTATGGAATTTGATTCCAGATCTCGCCTACTGCAAAGCTTTGAAATTGCCAAGAACAACGCCGCCTCATTCCCGGTGTGTTACTCAATAAACAATAGGTAGTCGATCTGCGGTACACTGTTCGCTCTATCTAGGTAGTCCTTCTGGGGACCTGGCCCTGGCTCTGGCTTAGGACCTTGGTTTTTGCTTGGCTATGGATAGTTCGGTAGGTGAAGAAAAAAAAAATCCCACGCGAACACGCCTACGCTGAATAGGACCACATTAATGTCGGGGTTAACATGTCTAGTGCCTATCGCGGTGATGTGCATGAGACGATCATGGGATGACCTCGAATCCACAGCTATAACTTGCCTTTCGTTCAAACCCGTTGATTAAGGTGACCTATTCCGTCAGCTCATTTACTGTTCCTTCGTCTTGAAGTTGTCAAAGATGCCAGGGGCACGCAACAGTGTGGAGACTAATGATGGTGAAATTTTTTCTATGCGCAGCATGGCATATGTACTTGTCCTTTATTTCGTCCAAGTCATATCCTCATACAGTAAGGTTCCGGAACTTTGTGCTGCGCCGCCCCTTCATGTTCCTCCTAGGGACGTGCTACTCCCGGGCTGAGCCTTTGACGCGATCGTGGATTTAGACCTTTCTTGTGTACCGGTAGTCGGCACCATACCTGTTTCTCCCAATGTAGCTAGGTGCGAGGGAGCCCGTATGCCTACCGGGGTGGTCTCAATCCAATACTAGCCTGCCTGCAACCTGAATGTCGTCTCGAAATATGAGATATCACTCGTAAATAAGTGCACAGGCTAGTGGAGAACGAAGAATGTCACTAATATGTAGAAGTGAACCACTTCACACCTACACGCATGTTTTCTCCCAAGGCCGTGACAGAGTCGGAGTTTACCACGACAAAATAGGTACCTAGGATAGGCTGTGCGTGCGATGACTGATCCCAGCCCGGCACCTCTTGCCTCCTTGCCTCCTTGCCTCCTTGCCTATTTCTCGGGGCCGGGGGCATTAAGCATGCATTCACTCATCAAGGCAAGAAGCAGGAATCGAGCGCATATCTAGTTGGGTGTTTTGTTTACTAGTTACACGACCTCGGACGTTAAGTGTCACTCAGCCACCTAGATTGATCTACTCTAGCCCACAGAATGTCCTCCCCTTTCAACGCTATCCACTGTACCTTGGGTGCTGTTAGTATGGCTTACGTAGATCCGTGAGAGTTCTCGACAATGTGACCTCCGCATCTCTACATACACTAACGCAAAGGCGTAGGGCGGGAAATGCTATCTATCTAGATCTACGCCAATCTTGGTCAATCCATCGGAAGTCAGCTTATATCCATCTGGCGCCCGCGTTCTTAGTTGATCTCACCTACATGTTTGTTTCTTGAACAGTGCTAGTGGGCTGTGCTTATGGGAGCACGTCAGGGGAACATGCGATTTTCCCGAATGCTTCTTTTGCAGTTGTGGGCCCAAGCCGTTAGTGGGCGACGACGCCATCAGCCCGCTTTTGCCCTGGGCGCTGCTTTTGAGGCCAGTGACTCTTTGAGATATACATAATGTAGCACGGAATGCCGGATTTGTCTCTAGCCGAGCAGGCAGGCAAGGTCACCATCGAAGGGAGCAGATCTAGGCCTCGGCTTAGATATCCTGGTATACTAGGTAGATGAACTCGTATGTCCCGTATAGTGTCCGTTGTATTAATGAACCTTGTCCCTCGGCGTTTAAGATGAAGTTAATATTAAGGAAGTTATCCATAAATTAGAATACAAGGCTATGTCTCCATAACGGGCCGCGGCCTCTCACCAGGTTGTTGGGAGTTCGCTAGCTGTCAGCGGGTTAGGTTCAGTGGGCTGACTGTTTTGGTTTTAGTGTATTTTGGCATGGTTTGGAGGTTTGTCTTGGCCCTGGTAATGTTGCGCCGCCAAAGGCTACAGTGAGTGGTGCGTATGCATAAGGCATGTAATACCTAGGTGCAGGAGAGCTGCAACTACCAGATGGTTCAAGCGAATTCAACCTCTTGCATGTCAACATCAACCCTAAAAGAGAAAACCTGGAGGTCTCATAGTTAGAGGATCCTGATTAAGGGACTTGAGTCCCCACCTCCTCATCATACCCAACCTGCATTCATATACGCACTATTTAGATGTGTAAAAACAACGCCACCTCGGTAGTACGGCGTGACCAGGAGTAACCAAGCTTCCATCACCATTTCCCGAATCTCGGTATCATCCCAAATTGTCTAGATAATATTTTTGATATGCTGGTGATTAAACTTTGGGTACCGTCGATCTGGCTTCACTACGGAATCCGAAATGCTAATCCATGTTGTTAACCATCGAGACTCGAATGGTTAAAAGAAATTGCATCCTATCAAGCGGCAAGTAGTCCAAACCAAACAAAAATCCGCAAAGCGGCTGAGGCTAATTAATTACCTAGTAATAGCGGCCATACTATGCGTCTGTACATACCAGGTTAACGGTATTATAACGTAGATCATAAGTAACAACAACCGTAATAACCAGCTGACATACCCGTATTTTTAGGAGACTACAGATCAACTGACCATCCGTGGTCTTGGCCACTAGGTACGTACCGACCAACTTGGTAAATTGTGGGGTCAAGGTCGAAGTACCGTTCAAGTGAGTACTCATCGACATTTAGCTAACAAACCAAAAAACCACAATGAGTACTCATAGCGAAATACCGAGAAGTACTCACTGAGTACTCAGTTGTGCTGCGTACGACCAAGTACCTAACTACAACCATAAAATACCTAACTACGGCTAAAAAATATTTAATTGCAACCGTAAAATACTTAGCTGCTTAAGCTATAAACTAAACAATTAGCTAAGCAAATTATCGCAATTATATAATTTTTTTTATATTGAAAGTTGTTAAGGCTGTGACGACTATACGACCGATGTATTGAAATATAGGTGGTTGCCCCATAACTTTCCGACTTAGGTATAGTAGCCAAGCCTACGGATGGTCAGTTGATCTGTAGTCTCTATTTTTAGTACGGGGGTTTGAGGTGTCAGAGCTCGCTGAAACTCTTACGCCGCTTCAGCGCGTCGGCAGAGCTCGAGGATAGGTGTACTAGCATATGAAGGTCAACCAAAGTAGTAGCAAGCATGCATTGTAGTAGTGGTTGGGATACCCTAGACTACCAATTCGAGTGTTCTCTGAACTGTACGCTTGGGGTTATCCATGTCATGCACGATCAATGCATACCACCCCATTGTTACCTATATACTACAGGCATCTATGCTATGGATACGCATCAAAGGTCAAAGGAGCCGTGCTACACTCATATTACTTACCCTAATTTACGCTACAGCAAATGCAAGGGATAATGCATCATGACTTTCCTGGTTGATAATCATTGAATCCTCGGATTCTATCCACGGCAGCCTAACTGAAATATTAATTTTCCTTGACGATGATATTTTTTTCTGTACCCAGTTTCGGCAGTGTTACCCCCACGCTAGCATACCTAGTTGCTCAAGGGACTTCGACTCCTCTATTAACGCCCTCTACTGTAGGTACCTCTCTAGAATCACTACCTATTCTATCCAAGTTAGCGGTAGTTCATTAGCTTTAAGCCTAGTTAGTGACAACCCTATCTAGAGTCGCAGTGCATGTGGAGCCCTACATGTAAGACCAACGAAGACGAAATGACGAATGTACCGTACTAAAGTATTGTAGAAAATTCGAGACACAAGTAGGTACACATCACATTGTAACCGCTAATGATTTGCCTTGAACTCCCTTGCTCTGTCATTTCAACACGAGCCATATCATATTCCTCAATACACACCTGTAGACCTGCTGACGACTTCGCCGACTTGCTCGCAATACCACTGGTTGGAAGAACTGTACATATCCTTGGACACACCGCTGGACCCGCCAGACCTAGCTGATCTTCTACTTGGCAAAAGCACGTCTCCAAGTATCGGTACAGGGGCTAGGTACATGTTACACCTCGGCCAGAGGTACCTATTCTTTTTAGTATCCGTAGACTTCGCACCCAATAACAGAAGATGAGCGGAGGCACCAGCGGTCGAGTAGTAGCTTCTTTCGTCTATCCTGTGAAGGGGTTGATCACTTTCTCTCCATTCTCACCGAGATCCTTGCTTCGTTGAAGCTGGCCGTACTATTTTGAGGTACCTGTTTGTCTACGGAGTACTCCAACCAATAAACCTTTCCTATGTCAGATCGACGAACCTATGATCGGATCCTGCCCTCAGCGTACCTAGTTGGAGTAGGTCCAATCTCTGTCGCTGACCCGATTCTAAGGATCGTAAGGGAGATATCAAGACGATTTTCTTTCTTTTACTAAGAGCACTTCTAGCACCTATGCTAGTCTTACAAATCCTATTTGCTAGTCAGCTCTTAATCTGGATGAATGTTGAAGCGGTCTTGACTTGTTCGTTGAAAGGGTCGCAAGGCTGGCACGTGTCAGTTGCGCCTGTGTCTAGACGAGACTCGCTTCTGTACAAGAGGTAGTACAAAACAATAGCCATCGGAGCCGAGTGGCAACATTTCATCGGCCTCCACAGAGCTAGTAGCGTCTTCTAACCACGATACAGGATGAACAATGAAAGAGACCAGTGCCGAAATCCCACCGCCTTCCTCGTGGTACGTGAAACAAGACCATAGCATCACTTTACCAGACTCAACCTCGCTCTAATTCACAATGATCGTCGGTGTGGCGCCCAATACTTAGAGGATTAGCCAATCGCTGATACCGGAAAGGACGGACTACATAGCCATGAGCCGGAGAGGCGTCAAATGGCTGTTTCGCACGAGATGGCTTAAACGGCCGAGGTAGCATTGTCATGTAGTGACAACATGTAGCATTTAGGGCCGTTGACGCCCTTTCGAGACCACCATTAGGATCTAGCCACCGCGAACTGAGACATACTGACGGCTTGCAGGGACTAGCTGAGTTTCGCGGCGCGTTCCTGTTGGGTAGAATCTCGCGTCGGGGCCAAAGTACACATCAGGTAGAGAGCATCATCCCCCATCGCGCGGAAGAACATCACGCCTTCTTCCTCTACCCCATGCCCGCTCTTGTCTTGTCATACATGACTGCTCAGAGATGGATGACGCTGATGTTGCTGACGTCTTGATGATGCCCCGGTCAGGCAGAATTATTCCACATCCGCCCCGGCCTTGTTGACATCCGTGGCATCCGTGGCTCCATACAAGCTTGCTCCGTTGACCGTAGGACTTTTCCCTGAAATACGCCATCCTGCAAGCACTATATATCTCTCGTATACGAGCGTAGATCACCATAGGCGTGCTCCGTGCGCGCGTTGAAGGCGTTGAGGCGGAGATGGTCACTTGGTCCGGCAAAAGATAGGAAGGGGCCCGCGGTTGGTCTAGGTAAGCAAGGCCTTCCGATGAGGCCGAACTAGAAGCTCATGGAAAGTCGAGGTACTCTGAGGGATAGAATGGTTAGACGTTCTGGATAGGAATACTGACTTACTCATAGAACACACACTCTATCCGACAACTTCCTATCCCCTATTCGCTATACTCGACCTCTCGACCAGCTCCAACGAGACTCATGGTGTGACATTCCACGGCGGCCTCACATCTGATTGGCTTGGTGGTCTAGTGGTATGATTCTCGCTTAGGGTAACACCCGAAAGCAACTCTGCGAGAGGTCCCGGGTTCAATCCCCGGCCAAGCCCAACCTCTGTTGATTCTCTCCGAATCTTCAGACTACTTTCTTGTCTTCGTGGCTCAGATGGTTTAGAGCGTTGGTCTCATACTCTGTATGATCCAGTCCCAGGCTGGGATATCCAAAGGTCGTGAGTTCGAGCCTCACCGAGGACATCTTTTTCTCCTCTGACTCCTTTGATCCGATATGTTTTTCCTTTTTGCAACTATTCCCAACTCTGCCTGTGCCTTGCCAAGTCGGAGATCTCCGATTGATGATTATATAGTACTCATTCGGTTGCCAAGTCTTCGTCTCTTAATCTGCGTTCTCGTTATGTGGTGAGTGGAAGAGAGATGTTCGATGACTTTATTTCTGTCATCGCCAAGGATCGCTTACGGCTCTGCGATATTAGTGATATATGCCTATCTTTTAGAGTAAGTAGCACCTAAGCACAAGTCGTCTGTTATACCTCAGCTTGTTCTAGATCCCCTCATATGACGTGCAGCTAGTGACTCTTGGCTGCTGCGTAACGTCTGACAGGTCGAAGTGAGACTCGCCGCTAAGAAGCGGCTGAATCAATGTGACCATTTCTGTCTGGGCGGATGGTATATAGGCCAGATTGATAAGATCGGCCATCAAGTAGGACAGCAGGTCTTAGCTTGTTGTGCTTCCCACACGAAAAGATCCTTCACTTTTCGCGTTGGCTCGGCGCCCGTCTTCGAATAATTTGCGACTTCCTGCCTTTTTACGGAAAAAACATCGATTGGCTCCTAGAATTGCCTATCTAGCAGTTTCGAAAATGGAAACGGGAGACTCAATCCTGCCTATTCGGATAGAGCGAAGTGGTTTTTGTGCGTTGTGTGTTGAGATTGACACTACGCTCTGCTCCTATGAAACGGGAGCGCCAGGGGCAATTCCAGATATATATCTGGGCAAGAAATCAGAGCTTATCGCAAGAAGTTCTCGATGTCAATCGTGCCGTGCGTTCGTCTCTTGCGTCGAGGAAGAGTGTGCTGTTCAATCGGAAATCTTGACACAGGCATTCGACGGGGATTTTGGCTTCAGCGCCCATTTTATAGACAGTAATCCGGTGTTAGGGATTTCCTTCGGCCCGCCACCGTCCGAACCGACACATCCGGGTAAAACTCGTCAGCTTATGAATCGGTTCGGAACGATTTGGCTTTTCTCAGCCGACCAGGATATCCTAGAAGGATCGACCTCGTGGCTTACTGGGACACCTCGTTTATTTGATCCCCGGCGATGTGACCCCTCTATAATCCGCCAATGGCTGCAACATTGTCAATGCAATCACGGGGATAGATGCCTGAGGCCTGCATCTTGGCTTGTCACATCCGAAATCCGCCGCAACTTTATCGACGTGAATCTCGAGTGCATTGTCACCCCTGCAGAAGTCGTACCGTTTGTCGCACTTAGCTATGTATGGGGAAAGGTCGAGACTCTGCAGGCTCTGTTGAGTAACATTGAGGAATTGAAAAGGCCAGGCAGCCTCTCCGCGTCAGGCTCGCAAGACGTGCCTCGGACAATTCGTGATGCGATGAAACTGTGCGCCCTCACGTGTCAGAGGTACCTCTGGGTTGATCGCGTTTGTATTGTACAAGACGATTACGCGACTAAACAGCAGCACCTTCAAGCCATGGCTGAGACATATGCTAAAGCGGAGTTTACAATTGTGGCGGCTGATGGTAGTGATGCTAATCATGGCCTATCTGGGTTCGGTCAAGGCATTGGAGAGCGACAAAAGCATCTCGTACCCTTCCCCTCTAAGCCTCTGATAAGAGGATCTAAGTGGACATTAGGAAATAGCATATCATCTGATAATACGGTATGGTCTAGTCGAGCCTGGACCTTCCAAGAGCATGTGTTTTCACGGAGGCTAGTTTACATTGACAAGTTCGTCAATTGGATATGTGCTTCCGCTCGATGGTCTGAGGCCTTGGCACCTCCATTAAACGCCTCACCGCCTGGGACCGCAGAACTGGACACTCAATTACCCGGTGACAAAATCTTTGTCATAGATTGGCCATCATTAAAGAAGTATGCGGGCATGGTCGAACAGTACAATTTGCGACAGCTCACTTATGAATCAGACGCCGCAAATGCCTTCATGGGTCTCATGACGCAAATGTGCGAGGGTTTCCCAGCTGGTTTCTTTGGTGGCGTCCCAGAGTTCTATTTTACCATCTGCCTGCTCTGGCAACCCAAAAATCGTCTTCGACCACGCTTCCGGGAACCTAGCGCAAGCTTTCTTCCTACGTGGTCATGGCTCGGATGGTCCGGGCCCCTGGATCTCCAAATGTGGACCTGTAACACCGACACGGAGCTCCCTTCGGCCTCGGATGAGGTGACAATTTCCCCGCTCGTGGAATGGTTCAAAGCTCCGGGTCGGCAAAGTAACAGTCGTATCGACGATAGCTACATTGTTGTACGTAAGCATTTCTTGGAGAAGTCCGCTCCACCACCACCAGGATGGGAAAAGCATGACGGTGACCACAGCTCGGGCCATAGGTCGTATTACACGTACCACGCCCGCGAGCACATGGGCTACACGAGGAAGTTTCGCTACCCTCTCCCGCCTACCCAGCGATACCGTGATATCAATGCGGTTGAGTCGTCGTCGCTATATCTATATGCAAGCGTCCGGAAGGCCTTTTTCGTGTTCGGAGCACCGGAAGATGCATCTCGACGACCTGCTCAGCTCTCCGATAATGACGCGTATGATGTGGTTGAACTTCCTCTCTATACTACTTCTTCCATGTGGGCTGGGTCCATTCGAGTTCATGCGAGTGCGAGGGAGCCCATTCCTATTGGGCACAGGTGCGAAGTGATTTGTATTGCTAAAGGTTCGTTACCCCTGACAGGTGACATGTCGCATAAGACGCCGGCCCCGCCCGCAGTTCACTTAAACCACCTCTTTACACTATGTACGGAACGGAAAGAGTTGATTGGGGAGACCCATTTCGATTTCTATTTCGTGCTGTGGATTCGATGGGATGGCGATATCGTACGTAGGAATGCTTTAGGTGTGATATGGGATCGTATCTGGGAGCAAGCATTGCCGGAGGAGGTTGATATAAAACTTGGCTAGCTTTGAATGTGCATATTGCTATCCTCAGGGAATTACAAGCCGAATGTAAAGACGCTCCCAAGCTTCCTGTCAGGCAGGACCGACCAGCCCTATTTATACCCAAGGGCCACAGACTATAGTCCTATACAACCTGATCCTGTTGGTCCTACCTGCAGATGGCTGAGACCCTCTGACACTGTACTCCTCCAATAACCATCGCACAACTCACTCAGTCTTACGCGGACCCATACATGCACCCATACATGCAAATAGGCAACCATTCCCAGGTTGCCAACAAGGTCTTGGCAGTGATAAATCAAGATCAGGTACATATGAGCCGGATTGACGGAAAAGAACTTGGGTACGTGCACAAACTTGCTTAAGAGCTGAATATAAATTCATTCACTAAGCGCGCTGCCTCGCGCGCTAATCCAAAACTGTAGATGTAACCGCCAGCTGTTGTACCATAGGCGTGCACGACGTTCTGTCGGCCGATGATGTCCTTCTCTACACGTACGGTCGGGAGCCGCAGGGGTCGTACACCGACTAGGTCTTGCACGAATTCATAGTCGTCTGGGCTTGCGGAGGGGAAATAGTCAGGCAGGTTGGCATTGGCCCGACGAACAAGCTATAATCATGTTAGCAAGTCAAATTTGGCGGGCAAAATAGGCTACCCACATCCGCCCTAATTGTCGCTGAAGACTGGACTTCGTTTGCGACCGGCTCCGAAATGCCCCCGAGAATAGTGGTGCCGTCACACCGGCCGAAGATGTACGTGTACTCGGTCGCCGAACGCCGCACAAATGACTTATCGTATTTGGACTTGACAAGGGTCACGTATGTCCGGTCCGTTATCATATTTCCGTCCTTGACGTCCTCCAGCGTCGCGGATGCGAGGCCGGACGCATTGACCAATACGTCATGACCGAGATACTCTAGGTCGGCCAGCGACTTGACGGCGGGTATGCGCTGGAACTTAACACCCGCTTCTTCGAGCCGTTTGCGAAGCCAGGGCAAGAATACCGGCGGCGAAACCACAAAATTCGAATACTGGACTGCGACCGTAGGCTGTATGTTCTCCTCCTTCAGCACAAACTGAGCTGCATCAAGCGGTTTATAGTCCGGCAAGCGGTCGTGGTACCAGAGGTCCGAGACACTAGTTGCCCCAAGATCGTATACATCCGTTAATTCATTGATTTTTACGCTAGACTCCGGATGCGAGACAGCGAGCTGGCGACAGAAGCTTAGAGCATCTAATTGCATCTGCTGCTCGAGGGGCGAGCCGCCGAGTGCCACCCAGCCGGCACATGCCCAAGGACTTGCCCAGCCCTGGGAGGGCTCGTCACCCGGCAGGTCGCGGGCTACGATAGTGATATCACAGTCTTTTGGGAGCTGACTGGCGATGCTCATGCCAGTGATTCTAATAGATGGTGAGGATTTTAGTAACCATTTAGTTTGTGCTTGGCCGAGAGCCAAGATAGAGGCTAAGGCTTACCCGGCTCCGAGAATAGTGATTTTGGTCATGGCGACGACGTCTTTATTCTAGACGATCAAGTTGCATCACGAGACGAGCCCACCACGGGGTTTAACCCTTTATATAGAAACCCATGTTTGACCATACGCTAGGTATGTTGCCTAGATAATATGGGAACTTTGCATGAACGGGGTATAGTATAGTTATATGCTTGGCCCCGATCCATCTTATGTAAAAGGTAGTGCACCCGCCGTATATGCACCCCAACCATGTGGCTTCACGGGAGGATATTAAGTACCTACGTAGATAGTAGAGTACCAAAGTGCAGAAAGGATGTACTCTGTAGAGGGGGGTTTGTTAATCAATACCCCGGCCATGTCCATGTCAGCGCCCGCCCGTAGATCCGATCCCACTACATAATCACAGGGATTTTTACATGTAACCCTGCTAGTGAGTATGCGTATGCTGTACATACCTATGCGTACATGGTAACGCTTACTTAGGCTTTCTGCTTGGGCTGAAACCCTATTTTCTATTCTTCGTCGCTGTAGCTAGAACCTCTAGATAGGAAGTATGTAACTACACTTAACTGCGTTGCTTTGTAAGCTGTTTATATTTCTTGCCGGCACAATCTACTAGCATTTTGCTGTGCCGGGGGGCACTCTCGCTTCAGCCATCCGGTTCAAATGTCCCCGCACTGGGAGCTTTACTCCTCCTTTTTGCCGAGTTAGTAAGACGAGCATCAAACTAAGTGGAGGGGTTGGCGCACTACTAACCACGAAACATACAAGTATACTCCGCCCTACGGCTCGAATTTGCTGACAGTCGGGGGCGCGATCAGCTTCAAACGAGCTAGCTCATGTAGCGTGTTGAACATTGAGTGGTAAGAATCGACGGTCCCGAAAAAGCCAAACTGGCGGGCTTTGCGCATGCTGGTCACCATTGGCGCATCGCCGATCAACGCGGAGTCTGCGAAAGAGAAGATGCGCGACCGGTAATGATCGTCGAAGGGGTCGAGCACCAAGCCGTTCTCCTCTGCGATTTCCTTCCACGCCTTCTCTACCTCTGGCTGGTGAGACCATTCGAGAAGGCTGAAGGTCGACTTTAGCGTTGCCTGAGGACCGTACCTATTGAAGTTTGAATAAGCTCAAGGTCAATACGTCGGGCGAAAGCGCGATGGCTCAAACCTACCCTCTCGGTGTGTTTCCCGGCATTCGCATGACTCTGTATTTGGCCTCATCGAGCTCTGGCGGGTTCCAGCTCACATTGTACCATTGAGATAGATACGGCCAGAGACGACCCCATGTGAACGAGAGCCCATCGTGGATGTTGAAAGCCTCATTTCCAGTCCCGTCTGTCAGCGCTAGCCACTCTCCAAAGTAAGCGTTCAACAAGCCTGTACTCTGCACTTGCTCACGGTCCCAGGCAGAATAATCTCCGGGATATGAGATCGGCTGATTCATGTGCGCCTGTACCGCAGCGTATATCCCGATGCCAATGAGATGATTGAGCAGCCCGTCTTGCACCGCGCCTATGATGTAAGAAGGCCGAGTGACGTTCCATTTGGCCCCCACCGCTTGGCAATAGGCGGAGAGGGCATCTTCCTGCGTGTAGTAGAAGTTCTCGTCTAAGGTTACCCGTGGATCTGATTCGAATGCTGGGATGGCCGCGGGACCTAGGTAGAACGCATACTGCTTGGTTCCTGTCTGCAGAATGAATCGTTTTGGCTTCAAGTTGGTTTTCTGGAGCGCCTCGATGAAGTTGTTAAACAGGGAAACTAGTAGCAAGGTTAAATGGATGACGGCACTCTCGTTTGTCTAAGACATGCTGACCATTGACCTTAGACACCTCATCCGCATTACCCCAGAAATCCTTAGCATCTCCTTTAGGCAGCGGGTGCATGTAAGAATGGTAGAAAATAGAATCGCTAATCGTATAGACGGTTAGTCCCGGACATAGGTCCACTCTTGGAAGCGTACATACACTTTCTGTATCTTATCCTGTAGGCGATTGGCGATCTCAGTAGGCTCAAGAAGCAAGTCTACAGCGAGGTGTTCAACTCGCCGAGCACCCTCACCAAGGTCGGCAAAGAAGTTCTCAGGGGGAGGACGAACACTCAGGCAGAGAATCTTGCTCCATCGTGGCGATGCCGCAAGAGCCTTCACCATGTGATAACCAGAAACTCCTGTGGCGCCGGTTACGATGGCCGTTAAGTTCTGATAGTCCGGGCTGTCGGGGTAGCTCGGTAGGCCGTAGAAGATACCGTTGGTATGCACTAATTGTGACGAAGCCATCATCAGCGATCCCCAATGTGATTCTCTTAAGCAAGGGATAGGCTAAAGGTATGCAATATTCTTGATACTAAATATGTAGGCCAGAGAGGGGTTGGTTGATTGTATTGCAGGTACATATACTAACGTCTTTTGGTGAAGCCCCCTTAGTCAACATAACATGGGAGAGATCGAGAGCAGCCTCCCCCCCATCAACTACATGATTAATATCAACATCTAGACCACAACACACTTGTAACCCCTGCACTCATCGATTCGTATATAGATATAACCCCGCAACTTGCCCCGCACTACTATATTTGCTTCCCGCCAATTTTCATAGCTGGGCACCACTCGCAGTCCAGTTAAAGTCTGAGTTACTAGCAGCTTTGAAGAGAGTAAATTAGCTGTAATCATTCATCTCATCGTCAAATGTTCTTTTTTCCAAGTTGTAAACTACGTATATAGTTTAGACCAACTTATACTACTGTTTCTGCCGTTCCTTTTGTACCTGCAGATAACTATACTGTTTATGCATCTATTTCCTTTCCCGCATTAGTCCAATTTAGCGTATCTATCGTTTGAATACAATAAATGTGTATTTGGGGGAAAAAACTCGTAGATCACGTACTGTAACATCGGACATTGTGCAGTTAAGGTTTACTTAGAACGCATTGTGCTACAGTAACAATTGGTTCTTGTCACAAAACAATAGTCTTCTAAGCTGCAAGCTATTGACTCGATAGCAAGTAATAATTCTAAGTACTAGTATAGCTAGAACAGTACGATCTTTTCCCTGAGTTTAACTAACAGATAATAGCCTACGTGTAGTCAGATTATAGTGACACACCTAAGGAACTTTCCGCGCTGGGCTTGCTTGCTAGTGCTTTTAGCGGTCCCGAACATTACACCCTTGCTACTACCCTTGTCATGGAACCGGAGGCCCTGCTTCTACCCCTGGTTAGTGTCGGAGCAACCATTGAACTCTCAAGTAGCTAGGATTAAACCCTGTCCGCCAAAGAACCATCTGTTCATCCTAGCATGGAGCCAAAGGTTTGGCATTAACAAGCTGTTTAAAGTGAATTAAACACGCGTATTCGAGTGTACTTATTATCGTCCTGTTGTTATAATAAGAACTGAATCATAGGAAAGTTGACGTCATGTGTTTAAGGATATCCCTACTGTACACGTGCATGCAGTGACGGGAGATCAACTTCTGCATCCCACCTAGGTAGAACTAGCCTAAAGTGGTAAGACATACATGGGGGCCCCTGCATACCCTACTTCGTTCTAAGGTACTTGACCAGGTTTTTATCTACCTAGGTAGCATGTGCATAGGTTGGTATGTGTAGGTAACTAAATAGTAGATAATAATCATCTACTCGTGTAGGTTCACTAGAAATTTAATAGAAACACCATAACACAGAAGTCTGTAGTACTAGGTATATAGAGTCCTATTATTGTGAATCTTTTACCCTACTAACTTTGGCTGACTGCTTGTGATAGGCCGAGGTAATTGAGACGTATATACTCAGTAGGTATATAACTTACGAAGCCAGAAAACCGATCTAGCTATGCCTCCTAATAAATAGTAGATGTCCATCCGAAAAAGCCTAGAGTGTTGATTTCGGCCTATAAAATTTAAACCAATCTTGCAATAATGGGGCGGACCAAGCTTACTCGAGCTGTACGTCTCGTCTAACTTGATAAGCGGTCAGACACTGATCAGCGAGACTAGTTCCGAAGACACATGACGTAAAATTATTTCTTAAAACATGTTATAACTTCTGACTACAGCTCAGGACTTAAGACTTAGGACTTGGGTCTTGTGGTAATCTAGGCAACAGAGCTTACGCTTAGCTACCTTAAGTACATATCCATGTCAATATATCAGATAAGAGATTCATCATTGATCTCAAAATACTTAGCGCCAGCCTAGTTCAACGCCAATACCTACAAGTTCTTGAAGTGCGAGTTTAGCAAAGATCCTTCTACGGCGAAGGCTCTATCATAGGCTAGCTTGCCCTCCTTTACCTACCTAAGTGCTGACTCTAGAATGATGAGCTATACCTCTCTGCAGGCCTCATCACGTCCGGAATCAGCTGACAGAAAGTTCATGTCTCGGCTTTGTATACACTAATTTAGTTGCATGAAACTAAACACGCCTATGTACATAATTTATAGAAATGATCTGAAATGGGGAATAAATACGGTCAGACTATCGAGGATCACGATATGGAAATCATTGAAGAAAGGCTGATTGCTGTTCAATTATTCCGCATGCTATTCTATACTCCTTGCACGTGATTTCTTCGCGTAATCTTGATATTTGAAGAATGGAGCTCTATTCTAAGTATATTTATACTGATTTGCTGTAACACCTATGAAAACCACCTGAGCGGCGCGGATCAATGATCAAGTGACACTAAGGCTGCTTGGCTCCTCATTACTCCTCATTCTGTAGCGCTTGGCGGTAGTGCACCATTTCAGGTGCGTCTCACACATCATGATAATGTGTCGGGCAACCTGAGCTACTTCTTTCGCTTGAGTTGCGCCGATCCCTTGGTGAATCTGCGCAACCAATTCCATTGCTCGTGCGGTGCTCTGGTTATGAACCGTAGTTACTTGCTTGATGTACCGGGCGAAGAGCTCCTCGCCTTCCTCCTCGACGGGAGAGCTATTGGAAGCCATCAAGACTATCACCGCATTCAGGGGCTCCCCATTTTCGAGGTCTCGTTCTAGCCCAATGAGATCATTTTGAAGTCCGGCCGCGCGACAAACCTCTGTCTCCAGTTCGTCCCATATAGGATCAAGCCTATTATCCTCGTGCAGGAACTCACTTTTGATGATCTCGAAGAACGGATTTAGGGCAATTGTACGCTCGCGGATTCTCGTGTATGTCGATAGATCGTTCGGGATCTGACCTTGAAGGAACTTCACCTCGTTAATGTGGGCTCGGAACACCTTACATGCCGCTTCGAAGAATGATTTGGCAGTTTCTTGAGACAGCCATTGGGTGCATTGACAATATAGAACTCGCGTTAGACCCTGGATTCTCGTATCCATCGCGGGCTCTATAACACATAACTTTAGCCCTTTTCGTCCCTGAAATCTGGAAGGGGACTTGAATATAAACTTGAAGAAACGTACCATCTCGTTTGAGCTCAGGAAGAGACAGAACGATCTGAATAGAGTCCAAGAGGGCTGCTTCGCCATCGAGTGGCGGCAGCGTCTCTAGGATATCATCCATGGCAATGACAAAGACTAGCCATGCCGTAAAACATATTCGAATTGCCTCTACCTCAATATCGGGGAAAAACAGATTGATGACATTAACTTCGGCCGCGCAGCGGTTATAGAAGGCTTCGTCTTGGGCTAGGTCAGGTTGGAGCTTCTTCTTGAATTCGGTATGGATTTGTAAGACCTGCGAAGACGGCAATGTTGAAACTTGTCGAGGAACAACTCCATAGTCTGGGACTTCAAGCTGGAGACACAGTTGTTAAGAGATGTGACTTAGTAAGTAGTAGATGTAATGGCAGACTTACGATTAGGTGTACGTCATGATTTCTTAACTTAATGTCAACACGTCTAGGCCTGAACTCGTAACTTGAGCGCTCATATTCTCGCAATTCTTGACTTGTAAGCATCTTGCAAGCAATAGCTACCTTCCTGAAAGTACTACACTTTATGACTTGAAGGCCAAGAAAGGGATGGCAAGATGGGCCGGGAAACGAGGTATTTTGTAGCCAAGCATAATGGCAACTCTTATCAAGATAGGATTCATGGCTTAAGCCACACGTAGTATTCTGATCACACTAGACTCACAGGCCTTTCGGAGGATTTCTTATTGTTACGCGTACAGAATATCATTTCTTTTGTCAGACCTTCTTTGCTTTATGTGTAGGATCTAGGTTTCTTTCCTAGTGAAAGATTTCATTTTGATAAACGCGCATCGTATTATAGCAGTCCTCAACCAACGATTATGGCCCATCCTAGCCTCAGATAGCCGTGGTAATAGCCTACTTGTCATCGCTCCGGATGAATGGGATGATCATTTCTACAAAGGTCACAACGCTGGGGTAAGAATGAGAGAAGAAAGAAAAAACGGAAAGAAAACACAACATGAGAATCTATCAGAGGATATATTTCTAGTCTATTAATTATAATTGACTCGAGGCCCCCGCGCCTGGGGGCAAGGAAGCCTTCGTTTTTATATTCTCCTACCCCCCAGCAGTCCTGGTGACAGTCCCTGGCAGACCTAGCAGACCTGGCAGTCCTGGCAGTCCTGGCAAAACTAGGTACCAGACCTGGTGGCCCTGGTAGGTCAAGACAGTCCCTGCCAGCCCTACCAGCCCTGTACGGCTGGCTACCCTACCTTATTATGGCAATAAAAGCCGTACGACCTAGCCACACAGCCTAGCCACTTCAGCCACTCTAGCCTATCCCTTTCAGGTCTTTTTTCCAATTCAGTCTTTTTAGCCCTAGCTACACAGCCCAGCTACTTCAGCTAAGTCTTTTCAGGTCCTCCAGACCCCTCTGGACCACTCCTACCTTCTAGCCCCAGCCACCAGGTCAGTTGGCTGGCAGGTCTGCCAGTAGGTCGGCAGGTGACCAAGGGGGGGTCCCTGGCAGTATGGGTGGCCGTACGGTTGGCGGCAAGGTGGCAGGCAGGTTGGTAGTCTTGGCGCCCTATTCCCAAATAAAACAGGTCCCTTCCTAATCCGGCAAAAAATATTGAAGGAAAAACCGAAGACAAAATTTCACGCTAACGTCCCAAATAGGAAAGAGGCATTTCCTAATTAGGTCATAATAATACCAGCGGAAAAATTACAGACCATAGTTAACCTTCGTTTTACTCATTTGTACCTCATTCGTTAAAAACGAAGGCATACGGAGTATCCGGTGGTAGTGGCATTATCACGGGACCGAATGAAGTCAGCAGTGTTTACATATCCCGAAGGACGAGCGGTGTCAAGCCCATGGAATCCATTGCCCCCCACCAACTGACTCGTGGCGCTGGGCCAGCGGTCGCTTAGATACGCACTCCATATTAGGCCAATAGCAGGGTTGTGCAGTGTAGTCCACTTGGTCGGGTGAGATCACCTTGCACCCTGCCCGAATTATAAAAGACTTACGGGATTCTCTACATTGCTCACATGATATTCTCCTTCACGTCATGCTGCTTGCTTATCACCGCATCGTGCGCTTAGTATAGTTAATGACTATTTTATAACCGTATTTAATGCTTAAAGACAAGTGGCCCGGTTTAACTAGTCGTTTTCAGCTGGGATTAGACGAACATTTGGTAGCACCGGTTGACCAAACAGGCAGTATACTAAGCATCTATTGCATCTTGCAGTTGAGACACGCATGTAGGTAACTGCGCGTCAATGCAATGAGCCAGTATTAGCTTGGACACAGATTTTTTTCCTATATACATGGCCTGCTGCTCTTATCCCCCGGCAAAACAAGCCACTTGCCTAGTCTGTCTTCGTTCCCGTTGTTTTTTTGGCAGCTAAGATTCAGTGAGAATGTTACCCAACTTACCGGACGTTTTGGCCGTTGTCAGTGGCGTCTCGGCCCACGCTTTAGTATTCCGCATTGGCGAATGGGATGTCACAGCGCCCTCGATCTTCGTTTTCTATCTTATAGCTTTCTTAACGGGCATTTTAATATCGAATGTTCAATTTCAAATACCGGTTGCCGAGGTTACTAAGTTCGCGGGATATCATGCTTTGGGCCTTTACCTGAGCATGCTAGTATATCGTGCATTTCTGCACAGACTCTCTAAGTACCCTGGTCCCTTTCTAGCCCGACTCACGGCCTTTTACATTACGTTACGGTCCGTCAAAAAGTTGCATCTTTTCGAAGAGGTTCAAAAGCTACATGCGGAATATGGGGATTACGTTCGGCTCGGTAAGCTTTATCTGTGATAGCACTGGTAGCTTCTAATCTTGCTAAGACTTACCCTGTATAGGACCCTCCGAACTGTCCATTGCAGATCCCGAAGCCGTCAAGGCCATCTACGGAAGCCAATCTCCAGTATCTAAGGGCCCCTGGTACACGTTGTTAGAACCACGAACGCCACTTTTTATGGCCCGTGACAAGCAGGAGCATACACGCCGTCGGAAGGTTTGGGATCAAGGTTTCAGTACCAAAGGTGAGGTTCTGTTGATTCGTCGTTGCTCGATTGTGACATCTTACTGATAGATTGCGTTTTATTGCGCCAATAGCACTTCTTGGATATGATGTTCGAATTACCAAGTCGATTGATCAACTGCTTCGCGCTGTTGAGAGACACCGTGATCGGCCAATTGATATGACGGAATGGTTTGCTTACTTTGTTTTCGATGTTATGGAAGATCTTGCGTTCAACAAGTCATCTAATATGTTGGATGATGGCAAAGCGGACTACGTTTTCAATACAATCCGTACGGATATGTGGAACATCGCCTTTTTCGCACACATACCTTGGCTCCTTACTTTCCTTAAGAGGACGCCGATCTTGAATCGGAACTACTTGAAGTTCTGGAATTGGATTCAGGACCAGATCAACGAGAGAGCTAAGGTAATTAATATACTTCCGCGCAGGTTGCGGATGATCATCTCGAAGACACCAAAGCTAAGATAAGAATGGCAGAACGAACCGGAACAACCCGACATCTTCTCTTGGCTCCTATCGGCATATAATAAGAGCGAAAAGACTCAGCGTGACAACTATGATCTACATGGCGATGCGCAGCTAATCGTTATTGCGGGTAGTGACAGCACCGCGGCGGCACTTACACACATCTTCTTTCAGCTAGTGCATGACCCGGAGCTTACGCTAAGATTACAGCAACAGTTTGATGCGCTTCCCGACTTGACGCACGATAACTTGCAGACAGTCGAGCTGTTAGATGCGATCATCAATGAGACGCTGCGCCTGCATCCACCGGTGCCTTCGGGGACCCAGCGCGTTACACCTCCCGAGGGTCTGCGCATTGGCGACACATTCATCCCCGGCGATGTAATCGTGCAAGTCCCTTCTCACACTGTTTTCAGAGGTATTATTTATCATCTCCTATACTTCTGCCTATAGTCCTGCTGACTGACTGTTCCCTCGTCTCGTCTTATTAGACCCACGTGCGTTCGAGAGCCCTCTAGAGTTCATCCCTGAACGATGGACAACACGCCCCGAACTGATCAAGGATAAATCGGTATTCATACCCTTCAACTCAGGTAAGAATCCGACTACCTTCTTTCTGTACATAGCAGCTCGTCTAACCCCTAACTTAAGGCCCATATGCATGTGTTGGAAAACGATTAGCCTTGATGGAGATTCGACGAGTCGTAGCCGAGATTCTATGGCGATACGATTTTACCGCTACGCCTGAACACAATAAGGAGGCGTTCCTAGACGGAAAGCAGGATACGTTTACTCTTGTTTCTTCCTCCTTGCTACTGGTATTCACAGAGAGAATTCGCAAAGCTCATAGGTAGTGGTTAGTTATCATAAGACGAAGGCACTGTGTTCTAGGTACTACTGTAGAACTACAGAAAGTACTTGAAAAGTAGGTCCTGGTGGCGCAGGATTTCCCAATAGGCATGATTTCTCATATGCGGCTATCTTTACCGAGACTTAGTTTTAATCTATGGTATCAAGGGACAAATGGGGTTAGTGCTCATATTAAAAAGAGAGGTTTCACGTAGAGGTTTTATCTAAAGTACGAAGAATCGAAACCTATTGTTAATTTTAGAGAATAAGGATAAGATCGTTAAAGGAGACAAAATAAGTCGAGATAGACTAGTTGTGTGATCTATTTTAAAAAGAAAAGAAAAGAAAAAAAATACGAGAGTTAGACAATCGCTACAAGCAACGGATTCGACATAGCTCTGTAGCTTGTATAGCTGTTTCTATTGCTACTCGCGTGCGAAGCACAGACGAGACGTAGGTGACCTCCTCTTGTGCATCGACTGTGGCAAGGTATGTTAAGTAGCTCCTACTAGTCCTACCAGGCCTTGGCAGCCATAATCATCCTCTAAAGTCGTTGAGTAGAGGTTAAAAGAATTATGGCTGTGCATAGGTACCCGCCCAAAGGGCTATGGAGAGGCGTTAGCTATGAATGAAAAAGTTTACGACATAGTATTATTTAAGTAAACACGATCACGGCATAAGGTAAATTTTTAATAATAAGTTAAATTTAAAAGATAATAGGCTCGAGCGAGCGGTAGGTAGAATGATCAAGAAATCGTAAGTTCCTTTGGTAAGTATTCCCATACTATGGCAAAGTGTTGCCGCGGCGTTGAAAGGCGTCCCATTACTCCTACCTCTAGCGTAATGTAGAAACCACTGGATTCATATGAGTCCACGACAAAATCGCCAATGTCAATGTCGGGGCGGCGCGAATCAGGGTTTTCACTAGGCCTGGGTCGATCAATTGCGTTACCGTGCCATATAGCTTTCTGAATGTTTCCAGTATCCGCCCCCATTCCTCTTGCACTAGGGAATATAGGGGCACCCCTTATGTCCAATATCAACACGTTTTTCAGCTCCTCCCCGGGAGGATCTGGCCATACGAGCGTCGCCTTAACCATGCAATCTTTTTCTGGGGCTCCTATATTATAAGAGAACCACTACCCAGTAGCCGAATGCCGGATGCATGTTCGTGAGATCTCCTAAGTCGAGTCCAGTATCAGCAATGGCGATTACTTGCCCCGATCCTTGATAGATATTGTTTGCTGTCTGCGATGATAATAATGGCGGATTTATTATCATGCTAGCCTTATCGATTTGCGTAACAACTTCGCCAACTTCTTCGATACGGCGCACAGCGTCCATGTTTGCGATAATAGGTAATCGGTCGCTATGCACCTTGCATCGTGCTTTATATTCATAAAATTGAATATCGTCTAGCTCGACGTTTGAACGCGCCGCAATTTGACCCTCTATGTGTTCTTCCTTCCAATCCACATTATTGTGAAATATGATATCTACTTCCACGCTCTGGGTTAATTCTAGAAGCCGGCGTTAGATTTTGAGCTCTTTGCGGTATATATCAAGATATTCAATTGGATATGTACCCGCAAGTTTACTTAGCATCGGGAGTGGTGGATTGCCCTGATACCCCTTTCGCAGGAAACATAGATACGTATTCTCAGAAACGTAATCAAGAATAGTGATACCAGCCGTATCCAAGAACTCAGCCTGTGACTGGCTCAGTCTTGATTTCGTCTGTATTAATATGTAGCGGGAGATGGGTTGCTAGTGAAATGGGCCGTCGAATATAGGAAAAGGATCGGAATCATTCGGGATAAGATGACTACCCCCTCCACGGACCACCCCTTCACGGACCACTTAGCCAAAAAACCACCCCTTCAACCTAAAGTCAGTTATATAGCCAACTATATACCTAATTTAACTAGAATTGTTATTTTAAACTTGTATATAGTTTTTTTTTTTTGTATTATTTTTAATTATAATTGTTTTTTATAAAATAACTTTTTTAAAAATGTTATATTTAAAACTTTTATTTTAAAATATAGTTTTAAACTTAAGTTTTTTTTTAACTTTTTATATGTTAGCTATATATATAAAAAACTAACTAAAAATAATTTTAACGTTTTTATGTTTTATTTTTATATTTTTAGTAATTTAAGTTTTTAAAAAGTTAATTTTAGTTTATAATTTTATAATTATATTAGCTTTTTTATTTAAAGCTTTAAAAATTTTTTAAATTAATAATTTTACTTTTAATATTAATAAAATTATATATTATTTAGCTAGCTTTTATAATTTAACTAAAAATTTTTAATTATTTTTTGTTAGAAATTGGAGTTTGCAGGCTAGATATATAACTTAGCCTATATATATACCTACTTTAAAAAAGATTTTTTTTTTTTTTAAGCTTTAGTTTTAAACTAAATACTTATTTTTAAAATATTATTATTATTATATTTAACTTTACTTTTTAGTTTATAATAATTTTAAAGCTTTTATTAAAAAGTTACCTATAATATAAATAAAATAGCATACTAATATATTTAATTAAACACTACGTAAAGTAAATTATTTATAAAATTTTATAAAACTTAGCTTAAAATAGAACTAAAATAATAACTAAACAATAAAAACTTAAATACTTAAAATTTAAAAACTTTTTGTTTTATTTTTTAAGCTAATAATTTTACGTAAATTTAAAAACAACTTATTAAAGCTACTGCTAAAATTAAACAGTTAAAAAAAAAACAAAACTAATTTATAGCTAAATTATATAATTTTTAATATAAATGCGTACTAAAATTAACTACAAAAAAAAAAAAAAAAAAAACTTAAAACCTAAAAAAATCAAAGATTTTAAAAAACTTTAAACCGGCTAAACTATTTAAGTTATGCCTATATTTTAAAAATAAATCTTTAAGCACTTTTAGCATTTTATTTAATAATAATAATAATAATTAGCAACTATACTAAAACTAGCAGTAAAAATACTATAAATTAAATATAAATTATAATAGTAACTTTAATTTAAGTTGCTTATTTAAGTTTAAATATTTTTTTTTTAGTATAAAGTTTATATATAACAAATAAACCGAGTAAATAAAAAAACTAAAGCTTATATTTGCAGCTTTTATATATAAGTTTAAAAAATTAAAAATAAAAATTTTATATGCTATTAGCAAAATAAACTAAAATTATAAAAACTAATATTATGCTTTTATTACTAGTAGCAAACGTTAAAATTATGTTTAATATACTTACGATTAAAATGCTTTTATTAAATAAACAAAAAGCTTTATATATTAATTAATATATTTAATAGCTAATATTAGCATGCAGCTAAAAAATGCTAAACAAAAAGCTAACTAGCACTTTTAACAATTTAACTATTATTTAGCACAAATTAAAAGCTAAAAAACTAAAAAACTAAATAGCAAAAAAGCTATATTATTTTACTAAAAACTTTTTAAATTATTTAAAAAAAACATTTAAAATTTTTATAACTTTTTGCTTAGTATTTATAAAAATATAATAAATATAGCTATAAAAAAATAAAAATTAATAAATAATAACTAAAAGCAAAAAAATACTTTATTATTAAAACTTTTATAAAATATAAATAATATATATAAAAATACTAATTAAAATAAAAATTAACAAAGCAAAAGTGCTTACTTATAAAACTAAAAATACTTTAGAAAATTTTAACTTTAATGTTAAAATAGCTATTATTAATTATGCTTATTTAAATATTAAAATACTAAAAAATACTTTTTTAAGTTTTAAAAAAATAAGCGCTTTTTATTAAATAAACAATTTAACTAAACTAATAACAAAAAAAATATAAATAAGCATAAAAATAAAAGTAATTAAAAATTAAAATATTATTTTAATTTAAAAAATATTATATATTATAATTATAATAAAAAAAGTTATTATATTTTTAATTGCTTTAAAAGTTATTTAAAAAAAAAAACAATATAAAAAGTTTAAATTAAAAACTTAAGTAAAGCTTATATATTTAAAAAGTTTTTTTCTAAAGCTTTATTGCTTGCTTTAAAATATAGTTAGTACAGCTAAAAAAAAAAAAAATAAGCTTAGTTTTGTTTATTAAGCTTAAGCTAAAAACTTAGCTTTTTATATTTATTTTATATTATTTTTATATTTTTTGCATTATTTTTATACTAAGCTTTAAAAAACTTTTTTTATATATATATACTAATTTTAATAGCTATATTAAATATAATTACGTTAGCTATATTTTTATACTAATTTATAAATTAAAAAAAGCTTTTTTTTAAACTTATAAACTACAGTATATAGCTTAAAAAAGCTTTTTTATATATAAAGCCTATTGGGTTTTTTTTAAATTAACTAACAGCAAAAGCAATATTTGCAAATTATGCTACGCTTATATAGCTATAGCTTAAAATAACCGTTTAAAAAAAAATTTTTTGCTGCTATTTTAATTTATACTAAAAAGCTAAAGTATTATATTAAATATAGCTTTAAATTAATAGTTTTTCGGTTATATTTTTAAGCATTTTAAATTATTATTTTTTTACTAATTTATAAAAGCTTATAAAAATAAAAAATTTTATTAAGCTATAATTATTTTATTTAAAACTATATAGTTAAAAAAATTAAAAACTAACTAGCAGTATATTTAATTTAACTTTATTTTATTTAAGCTTTATAACTTTTTTAATTTTTTTAATACTAATAACGCTAATATATTATTTTATTTTAAGCATAATAATTTAGCAATTAACCTACTAAAAAATACTATTGTTTTTTATTATTTTATATACTTACTAGCTTAAAATAAACTAAAAAAGCTATAAACCTAGCTTAATAATATATTAAAAAGCAAAAAAATTAAAAAGTTAACTAGCTTTGCTAATACTTTTATATTATTTGTACTTAAAAAAAATAAAACTTTTTAATTTTATATAAACTATAAAAAACTTAACAAAGTTATATACAAAAATCGGTTTATTTTTTTTTTTATTTTAAAGCTATTAAATAAAATCGCTTATACTAAAGTTTTTTTTAAAATTAATTTTAAAAACGCTTATTATTATATTAAAATTTAACAAAAAAACAAATAAAAAATAGCTTTTTGTATATACTATAGTTATTATAAATTTTTTATAATACTAATAAGTTTATATAATACTTTTGCTATTTTTTAAAACTATATATAAAAAGCATTTAATAATATTTTAAATACTTTTTATATAACATACTTAAATAATATTTTTATATTTTCCGAAAATAAAAAATCTTATATAAAATATTTTTAAAAAATTATTAAAAAACTTTATAAAGCAAAGCTATATACTAAACTTTTTAAGTGCTAATTTTATTAAAATTAATTTAAATTTTTAAGTTATATTATTTTTAAAAACAGGATTAAAATAAACTTTAAGCATATAAACATTATATAAAAATAGCTTATTTTTAGTTTTTATTATAAGCTATAGCAATTTTTAAAATTTTATAACTTTTACTGCTGCTTTATTAAAAAGTATTTTTAAATAACTATACTTTTAATTTAATATTTAAAAAAAAATATAGCTAAAATAAAAAAAAGTTAAATTTTTTTAAATAATTTAATAAAAGCAGCATTTATAATACTTAAAAATATATTTAAGCAAGCTATTTTTTTTATTTATTTTAACTTTAAAAAGCAAATATTAGTAAAAACTAATATTTTTAAAGCTATGCTTATAAGCAATTTGTTTTAAAAAAATAATAATAAAAAATAGCAACCTATTTTATTTTATTTTTAAAAGTTTTTTAAACTTAAATTAAAATATAGCATTTTAAATTAAAAAATATTAGCTATAATAAATAATTTTAAATACTAATAGTACTATTTATAAAAAAGCAAATATTTAATTAAAGTACTAATTAACTATAATAATTTTTAAGCTTTTATAAAAACTTTAAAATTAAATAGCAAGCAAACTTGCTAGTATATATATTTAGCTCTTTTTAATTTTATTATTAAATATAAAAAAAAAAAGCAAAATAAGGCTAATATTTTTTTATAACGCTTTAACTATATAAATAATATACTTTAAAATATAAATTTTTTTTTAACTCTGCAGCAAAAAATTACAGTTAATTAAATTTATATTAAAAATAAAATTTTTAAAATACTAGTAAAAAAAGTTTATGCTATTTATTTTTTATAAAAACGTGCTATTTTTATATAAGCAGTTATATGTTTATAAATATAAATAGCTATAAATATAAAAAATATTTAAAGCTTTAAAATTTATTAAAGCTTTTAAACTTTAGTTAAAAAAATCTAACAAAAAAACTTTAAATATTAATAGCTAGTTAAGCAAATTACTAACAATAAACTTATAAAACTTTAATAGTTTATTAAAAGCAATTTTTTAAAGCATAATAATTATATATATATTTTTTTAAAAAAAGCTGTTTACTTTTAACTAATAAAACTATACTATAATAACTTTTTAGCTAACTATTTTAGTTAATAACGCATTTTTAACCTGCTAAATCGAAAAGTTTATTAGCTTAAAATAAAAGCTAATATATAAAACTATATAAAAAAATATACTATATATTTAAAATTTAAAGCAAAACATTATTAAAAATATAGCAAACTTAATAGCTTGCTTTTATTTATATTATTTATAAAAAAATTATTTATAGATTTTATTATTAGCCTATTAGAAATTTTTTATAAAAAAAAACTAGTCGACTTAATATTAATTATTATAAATAAATTTACTAAGTTAACATATTTGTTTTTTATTAATACTATAATAACTTTAGCAAAACTAATAGTTTTATTTTATTAAAAAATAAAATGCTAATATAGATTACTTATTAGTATTATATTTAACTAAAGTATTATATTTATAAGCAAATTTTAATTAAATATTTATTACTACTTTAAAATTAAAAAAAAACATTTAGTAGCTTTTTACTTTAAAACTAATAGTTAAACAAAACGTATAAACTAAATTATTAAAAGCTATTTAAAATGTTTTATAAATAGTAAACAAACTAATTAGCTTTAGCTATTGCTTTAAACTTTTTTTGCAATAAATTTTGCTATTAATAATATTACTAGCAAGTTTTTTTTTAAAGCTTTATATAACTATATTTTTAAATTTTAACTATTCGTTAAAAATAATTTTACTTTAAAAAAAGTTTTAGCAATACAAAAATAGTTATATAAATTATAAGCTATTAAAAATAAGTTAATAAATTAATAGCAAATTGTAATTAAAAAACAGCAAAAATATTATAATAACAAGCACTAACTAAAAAACTATAAAATAAAACAAATAATAGCTTTTTTTATAAAAAATTTTAAGTTTAAGCATAAAAAGTTAGCATTTAAGTTTATTAAACTTTTTAAAATTTTAAGCTAAATAAATTTGCTAGCATATTGCTTTTTTTTTTTAGTACAATATAACTATTTTTATAACGTTTTTTTAATATAACTTTTTAAACTTTAAAATATTAAATTAACAAATAAATTATTTATACTAGCCTTTAAAAACTTAAATATAAACTAAAAAGTTAAAAATATAGTAAATAAACAAATATATAATAAAAATTTATATTATAAAATTAAATAAAAAAGCTAGCTTGCTAAATATAACTAATAAGTATTAGCTACTAATATAGCTATACTAATAGCAATTAAAGCTTTTAAAAAAAAGCAAAATTATAAAAAAAAAAAACAAAACAATATATAGTTTTAATAATAAATATGCTTTAAAAACAACTTAATAAAAGCATAATTTATTTTTAAAGTATAGTTAAAAACTTTGTTTTTTTAAAATTTTTTTAAAACTATTTATTATAATTAAATTAATATATAATAAAAGTTAAACTTATAACTTTAAATATAAAATTTGCGTTTTACTATTAAGCTATATATAAAATAAATATAAAAACTTTACTTTTTAAAAAAAAAAATATTATTATATTTAATTATTTTTATAATAATATTAAAAAACTTTATAAAATTATTGCTATTATTAACAATTTTTTTAATTTTATTTAAAAAACAATTTATTGCTATTTTTTAACTTAAATAACCTATATTTAAAAGCTAAACATATAATATAGTTATATAATAATAAAAAAAACGTTAATTATTAGTTTAAACACGTTAAATAATACTATAAAATAAATATAGTATAAAATATTTATAATATTAACAGCTAAAAAAGCAATAAATTGCTATATTAAAGTTTTATATTAAAAAACTAATTTTTTATAGTTAAAAATAACAAGCTATATATTACTAAAATTAGTATAAATTAAATATAAATTTGCTTAAAGTTTATTTACTTTAATTTTAAAAATTTTGCTAATATAATTAAAATATAATTAATAAATAGTAAAAAAGCAGCAAAAAGCTTTTAAAAAGCAAAATTACGCTTTAGCAAAGTTTTAGCAAATAAAAAAAAAAGCTAACTAAATTTATTTTTTATTTGCATTAAAAATAAAAACAGATTATAAATTGTTTAAATCTAATAAAACTAGCGCAAAAACTAAAAATAATACTTTTAACAACTCGTAAAAACAAATAACATTAAAAAAAAATATTACTAACAGCTAAAAAAAAAAATTTATAAAATAATAATTTAAGTATAAAAATAGTATAAAAATATTTATAAATATATATAAGTTATATATTTTTTAATAGTTTTTATATAAAAATAAACTAGCATTTATTATAAAGCAAACAATTTTTAAAAGCTTGCTAGCATTAAGTTAAAAATTATATTTAGCATAGCTAAAATAGCTATAATATACAAGCAAACCTATAATAACATAAGCTGCTTTTTATTTGCTATATTAGCAGTTTTTCGCTTTAAAAGCTTAACAATATAAAGCAAACATATTATTTATTAAACTATAAATATAAAATAAAAATAATATAAATTAATAGTAATAAAAACTTAAAATAAACAAATAATAGCTATAAAAATAAAAGTAAACAAAAGTTTAAATAAACAGCGCTTAAAAAAAAAAAAAAAAAAAAAAAAAAAAAAAAAAGTACAAAAGTATAAAGCAAAGCTATAAATATATATATAAATACTTATATAAATTAGCTTTAAACGCTAGCTAAATTAAGTGCAAAATATACTATTATAAAATACTATTAATAAAATATATACTTAAATATATTAGCTAATTAAAATAATAGTAACTTATAATTTACTTATTATTTAAGCTAATTATAAATTAATATAGCAAATTAAATTATTTATATTTATTAAGTTGCAAACAACCTATCTAAAAAAAAAAAGATAATTGTTAAAAATTAGAGTTTGTAGGCTAAATATATAACCTAGCCTATATACATACCTATTTCAAAAAAAATTTTTTTTTTTTTTAAGCTTTAGTTTTAAACCAGATACCTATTTTTAGAATATTATTATTATTATACCTAACTTTACTTTTTAATTTATAATATTTTTAAAAATTTTAATATTAATATAAGTTATTTTAATTAAAAAATTAAATATAAAAAACTATTTAATAATTTAAAAATTTAAATTTAATATTTTTATAATTTTTTTATTTTATAAAATTATAAGTTTTAATAATAATAGTTTTATATAATTTTTTAGCTATATTTTTATTATAGTTTAAACTTTTTTAATTAAAATAAATATAAATATTTTATATTTAATTTATTTATATATTAATAAAAATTTTTATTTAGTTAGCTTAATTTTAAATAATATATTAAATAATTTATATAATAAGCTTTTTAGTTTTTTTTTAATAAACTAAAAATTTTTATATTTAATAATTAAATAATATAACTATAATAAAGCTTATAAAAAACTAACTATATTTTATTAATTATATAATATTATAAAAAATTATTATTAATATAAAAACTATAATTATTATATATTAAAATAACTTATATATAATTATGTTAATATTATATATATAAAATAAAATTTTTTTTTAGTTATTTTAAAACTATTAGCTTAAAAGTTTAATTATTATTTAATATATAAAAACGTTAGTTTTTTTATAAACTATTTAAATAATTAAAATATTATTAGTTTTATATATAAACTTTTTTAAAAATAATAAATAATAAAATAATTTTATTATTAATATTAATATATTTTAATATTATAATTTATTTATTTTTTTTAATATTTTTTTAAAAAGCTTTTTAGTTTATAAATATAATAATTATATAATAATTAAAACTAATATTTTAAATAATTTTTATTTTATTATAATTATAAAAATAATTAAAAAAGATTTTAATAATTATTAAAATGTTTAATTAATTAAAAAAAAATTAATATTAATAATAAAAATATTATTAATTTATTTATAATTAATTATTTAAATTTTAATAATATATATAACTTTATTTTAAACTATAAATTTATAATATTATATTTTTTTAAAACAATATATATTATTTAAATTAAATAATATTTATTATATTATAATTATAAATTTTAAAATTAAAAAAATATATTTTATATTTATTTAATTAAACTTTTAATTAATAAATTAACATTTTTAAATTAAAAAAAAAACTTAACAATTTTAATTAATTTTTTTTTAAATTAATATATTATTTAATTTATAATTAATATATAACTAATAAACATTAAATTAAATAAAAGCTATATAAATAAAAATATTAAGCTTAATAATATAAATTATAATTTTTATATATAACTTTTAGTTTATAGTTAATATTATTAAAAAAAAAAAAAAGTTTAAATAAATATAAAATAATAGTTATAAGTAAAAAATAAAAAAAACAATTAAAAAAATTAAAAAAAGCTTATATAAACAAAATTTAATAGCTGGGGTGGTTTGTAAAGGGGTGGTCTATGGAGGGGGTAGTCATCTTACAAATAGGTAGGATCGAAGCATCTAAAGTGTTGCCATGAATGACGATCGGGAATAGCGGCTTCTTGGCTGGCTGCAGCACGGTGATATTAGATAAGTGTTACGGACTACCGGGCGTCCATACCAGACGTTTATACGGATTATTAGGAGACTGTATAGACCGGTATAGACACCTGTATAGACGCCTATATAAACAAAGAAGCTATTCTTGTATAACGTAGGCAGTGGTTAGCACTTAGAGTAGTTAGAAAGGCCTTGCGCAACAACAAGAGTCTTTCACCCACCTCAAGTACAGGGTCCCTGACAATAAGGCTCCATTCCAGTTATGCAAACGACCTGTTAACACGTCTCGCATCTACTCACTATTTGTTCTCTTATAATATCTGCACCTAGGAGGATCTGTCCAATCTTAGTTCCGGCGGGTCCTGTTCCTGAAGCTGCAAGGTGCAAAGGCGTATTTTGGGTCTCATCCTGGACTTTGTATTGGCGTTGAACTCGAGGAGAAGTATTACCATTGCTATATTACCTCCTCTGGCCGCGTAATGCAACGGCGTTGAGCCAGAGTTGTCCCTAATATTCGGATCGGCCAAATATTCGAGAAGTAAGTGTCCAACTGTGTCTTGTTCTTGAGCCGCGTAATGCAAAGGGGTTAATCCAGAGATATCCTTGAACTTGGGATCAGCGCCATGTTTGAGCAGCAGTTCTACCACCTCGCTGTTTTCTCTCTTGGATGCTAGGTGGAGTGGTGCCGACCTGGAATCATTCGTAATAATAGTATTCGGACTGTTTCCTTGGTTTAGAAATGTCTCGACTATCTTGATGTCTTGGAAGTCGGTTTCCGTTGGGAGAGTGCTTCTAACGGATGCCATTTCCGCTAGATAACTCAAGATGATGATGTTGATCTGGCCACTTTAAGGACAATGAGGTTGCATAAAGGGGTTTGAAGAGCACTCTCAGAGGGGCGAGAGGCTGCTTATCTAATAAGACTATCCCTCACGGAAAATCCTGCCGCCGATTGGATGATGATGCAGACTTTCTTAGCAGAGCACGAATCAAACGACTACCATCTCATTTCTTTAACTACTAAAAAGGATTCAGCCAGCCATTTTGTTCTTGGCCTTGATAATCGGAAATATACCTTACTCAACAGTATCGATGGCCAGAGATCGTGTTTACGTGCGGAATAACGATGGGACAGGGGAGGGTATCCTTGTAACGGTTGGGGGTACTTGGCCCGCAGACATGCCCTGGGAAAAAAACGAAAACGTCCTTATATCGATGGCCAGAGATCTTGTTTACGCGCGGAATAACAATGGGAGGACAGCGTTACATATCGCCGCAGAGAATGGGAATACCGAGTCGCAAACATGCTTCTGAAAAAAAACGCAAACGTTCTTATACGAGACACCGACGGTCGAACGCCAATCCACCTTGCGGCAAAGAACGGCCATCTTGAAGTACTTATGGCGTTGGTAGACCGTTGCGATGCTTGCTATAAGCTAATCTCATCCCCGGAAAGACTACAAGACGCTGTCTATTCCTACGACTTTTTTTCCTCTCGGGACGGGTTTCATCTAATGGATTACTATAACTATGATTCCCTCCATGACGCCGACGGATTCGACAAGAGATGTGTTGACGAAAATTGTGTTCCCCGAACCCGTTATCTAGCCATCAATATGCCGGACGCCAAAGGGCGAGTACCGCTACATTTGGCACTAAGCGAGAATGGAAGCGAAGTCGTTGCGGAATATCTTATACATTCTAAGGCAAATTTAATCTCCCGAGATGAAGAGGGAAAGTCTGCACTAGGTCATTGGGTGGTAGCCAAGAAAAAGTGCCCAATCGTTCTTAAGTTGCTTTTAGATGGCTATGCTGATCGAAGCAAGTATCTAACCGAGGACGAGTTGGCACTAACATTGAAGTTGGCTGTTGGCTCTTACGACGAATCGGTAGTGCGCTCTCTACTCAGTCACGTAGCCAACAGCGGTAAAGAAGTTAAAAGATTCAATCCTCAATTCTACTCAGAATTTGTTGCATGACGTTCTTGATACGGGTTATGGGGACTGCGACATACCTAGAGCCCTTCCGGAATCGAGTGAGCAGCTGAAGAAAAGGGAGGATATAGCAAAGCAGCTAATAGATGCTGGAGCCGACGTCAGTATGGAACGCGACGGGGGAACGACACTGTCCAAGGCGATGAGATTGAAGTCTGCAGCGGTGGTGAATTCATTGGTCCAGAACGGAGCGAACCCCGATACCGTTTATGGTGGACACACGCTCCTGTGCGAGGCTGTGTCGTCCATGCTTGTTGACGTGGCGGAAGCATTGATCAACGGGGGAGTAACGGTTATTAGGACTGTGTGTCCTGGTTGCCATGGCATGACAGCGCTTCTTACAGCAGTTCAGAAGGGTGTCGGGGACAAACTAGAATCCAGAAGAATGGTAGAATTACTAGTGGAAAAGGGGGTAGACATCGAAGCGAAGTATGATGGGCAGACTGCACTGGATGTTGCGATTGATTCTGGGCAGCGGGGCGTTGTGGAAGTGTTGAAGCGGAGCGGTGCAAAGGAAGCAAAGGAAATAAAGGAACATGATAAGAAAAGCTACGATGAGTAATGCAAGCCCTAAACATTGTTCTCTACTGATACAGTGCGGGTGGTCTGACTAAGCTAAGGATTAGGGTTGAACTCTTCGTTTTTATGTATAGGTAGCCTACCCTTTAGCCTTAAAGCCTTCACCTAGAAAATATCCATCTGACACTCACTTACAATATTGAAACGACTTAGGTTAACGAGCCATACTATAGAGGCCTGGCCAGCGCCATTCTTTAAGCCATCTAGAGATTTTCACAAAAGAAATAAGTCAAAAAGTAAAAGAAAAAAAAGTAGTGTCTTGCCGTGGCAAATAGCCTGGCGGCTGTAATTTAAAACTAGGGGTAAGCTATTTATATAAAAATCAACGAATTTTAGGTTAAGTTTTCCCTAGGTAATCTACCGGCCCTAGATGCGTTAACTCTTAGGCAAGGCCCTCTGTTCCTGTTATGGACTGCTACGCGTTTATACGGATCATTAGGAAACTATATAAACCTGTATAATCATCGATATAAACGCCTATATAAGCAAAAAATCTATTCTTGTATATAGGTAATAGTTAGCACTTAAGAATAATCAATCTGACCCCCTGGTCAGATCACCCGCACCGTCTCAATATACGCTGTTTTCCTTTAATTTTGGCCTTCTTGATAAATCTCTGCTAAGATGGCGCTGACTAGGCCTCTAAAGTGCGGACTGCGTCGATTCTGTTACAGCACCGGTATATAAAGGTGCAGACGGTCAGGTTCGCTTGACCTGATAACGTTCTATCTTTTGGTAGTGTTGCGGTTCGGGGTCGCACTCCTATTCCGTGACTAATTCAACCCGGTTCGTTTCGCTACATAGAAACAAAATTCCATCTTTATGAAGTCTACCTGCTTACAACTACTGGCGAATCATCAATCCTAGGCCCTCATTACGCTTTTTCCAATCTGAGTGTGCCCTGCAGTGTGATGTAGATCAAAACATATTACTACACCTATGCTCTCCAAGACTTCTTCGCTTATATTGGTCCAGTCCACCAAGCCGCGACCTGACTACCATACCTCGCTCCCAATGGCGTTGTCCAGACATCATTGTTGCCCGCCACCCTAGCAAACTGAGCAAGATTGAGCTTGAATACGAATGGCGGCAAGTAATTGCCTGGGCGGACAGTATCGGGCGGCATGAATTGAACCGTGATCGTGCCGTTCAGAGGCTCCATCTCCCCAGCCACGTACCCTCCACCCGCGTTCGCGACTCTCCTAAGACTGATGGATTCCCAGCTGCAGACACCGCCTTCCCAGGGGAGCAAGGTGTTGGGTAAAGTGCCAATAAACTGGTTCACAATTGGATTGACCGGTGCAGGAGCTACGCCTGGCGCATTCGTTGTGTAAGACCACCGCAGCGTTTGGCTAAGATTACCGTCCCAGCCTCCAGGCAGCATCAGCGTGGAGCCTAGAGCTGTGTTGGTGCTACCTCCCACTGTGGCCCCAGTGATGATTAAGCTTAAATCCCCGCGCATGAGCTTGGGAGGCGTTATACCAAATGGATTGAAAGGTGCGTCGGGAGTGATCTCAACCACGATAGACAAGTGACCACGCAGCTTGTTTAGGTAGCTATGCAGCGGCATGGTGAGGAAGGCGTAAGGGTCGGTCCGGCTGAAAGCGTTCACGTCTGTAATGGCGGCCGAGTTGCTCTTGAATCGGATCCACGAGATGCGTGAGTTCTCTCCCAGGGTTCGGAGCTGGGTGTAAAAGTCGAGGTAGTCGGTTTCAAGGATCTGGCTCGGCCCCTGGGCCCGGCTTTTGATCCAATATCGAATTGCCTCCTTGAGCCTGGTGTTTGCGACGTCTGGGCTCACCGTGTCGCTTAGGAAGGGGTAGATCATGCCGGAGCGACAGATGCCGATTACACTGTTTGTAGCTGCATTGAAGAGCGGGCCGCCTGAATTTCCTATCTGCGGTATCAATACGCGCAAGAAAGTCGAGGGACGGATCAAGATGACTGACCTTTGAAAACATCGATATCTGCTGTCAGAGAGCCCCTATGAGAAGGCCGGGAGTTAGCCATAAGTGAACTATGGCGATATATACAGGGGCAGGACTTACTGGCGCGCGGGGGGAAGGGTTAGATCCGGAGTGCGTCGCACCGTAGCTGCTTTCGCATCTACACTTTTGCCAGCAGAGCCATCGGCGTAGATGAAGGGCAAGCCATGGCTGCATCCAATGCTAAAGATTTCATCCCCCACTACGGCAGGCGTAGGCTGTAACACCAGAGGCTTTGGCAATGTCTGATCGTTACGAGTGCTTAAAATTTCGAGGACTGCAACATCGTATGTCTCCGCTTGCTGAGCCGACTGAGGTAAACTGAATTGAGGTCTATTAATAGGAAAAGCAGCCGGCGGCGGGAATACGTGTGCGGTAGGCGCAAGGGGAGCATCGGTATTCCGGTTCAAGTGTACGATCCTATCAAGGCACTGCGGTTAGATCGAACTTGATAAAGCGCCGTGATGATGGACTCATGAGGGGAAGTAGCCTACCTTCTAATGCTGAATACATTCTTCCCAGGCACGTTGGCGCCCGTGAAGTTGAAAACAAGACGGTATTGCCCCATATTGTGAGGGCCGAGATCATTAACCACGTGTGCAGCGGTGATAACGAGGTTGCTGCCTATGTACTGGCCCGTTCCCATCGCCGGGCACTGGAGCTTCTTGAACTTCGTAATCAGGTCCGTGAAGTGCGGATCTCTCACGTTCGGCCATGGCAAGGCATCAAGCTGGGCTAACCCATCAGCTATACCGAGAAGATCGGGGTAGGCCTGAAGTAGGACCTCCTTCTTCTGTCGGATTTCCCATTGGACTTGATTTCGGATAGAATCGTCGAGTGTTGGCGCGTTTGGGTCTACTTTGAAGTCTGTTCCATTAGGCTTGAGAGCATTCTCGTGTAGAATGGCGCAGATGCTAGCGCCAAGGGCTCTGTGAACGTATTAGACTTGTCTGACTGTTGAAAGACTTAGGAGCATGATGTTTACACTCTCGCAGGGGCCGCTTCGCGGAGTTCTTTGCGGTTGATATCCGTGTCGAATGGAACATTGGCTAATGTTGGCTCTGAAGTGCGAATGATGATCGGCATGATGGGCTGTCCTTGTATCGATGATCACCAGCAGATATGAATGATTTCCCTGTAGTAGACACAGATACCTAGCTATTAATTCTCTATCAATGCTGCTGCAAAAAGCAGCATGTGCATCTAGAAGGAACTATGTGGTCTAAGGTATCCTTTTCTATACTTTTCAGGAAAGCGTTTTTAGTGTCACGAGCTCAAATATGCCCTTCGAACCATTCTGTCAGATAGCACAACCGTTACATGTTACCGCGCCATCTCGACAAGAGGCGGTATGTTGAAGCCTTGGTATTAGGATGAGGTAAGCTGAGATGGGATAGTTTTAGACTCGCTTTCTCCTCCTTGTCACATTTTTCTTGAACTCAAGCTGACCAGCATGCCAGTCTTAGAGAGTGCGACTGGGCAGCAAGCTCGAGCTGATTATTTACTATTGATGGTATAGAAAGTGCGGTTGAGTAGTTGAAAAGAATGTTGTTACGATATGGATAACGTTCTGATGAAGTATAATTTACACCAAGCGATGCATGTTGAGACCTGGTACACGCGGCGGCGTAGATTGAACAGTAACTACCGAGGTAGTTATTCCCCTCCGATGGCCGCCTATGACAACGTGACTGTGTCATTTTGGCTTCCTTCAAACATGCAAGTTGAGGTACGTTAAGCATCTAGGATTCTGGTACTTGTAGTTAGCATGAATGACTAATCACTAACTAACTGACATGTTTTATGTAAGCGGCGATGGTTCTTGGGCGTCGCATCAAAGATGACCTTACGAACCTTACGTTCAGCTGTAAAAGCCTGTCAGCAGACCATTTGCCCTCGTTTACACATTATTGTATTATTGGAGCATATCCCTTCGGTATAACACAAGAGCAAGTAAGAAGCCCAAGGTAAAATACCTAGGGGACATATTACTTTCTTGTGAGATTGCTCGGCGCGGTGGACGCTAGGTCCGACCAAGTTGGCACTTCATTCTTTGTAAAAGGAATTTGGAGAGCATATAGATGCGCTGGTTATGACACACCTGCTTACCTGCAACGTATACTATGCGCAGTAGGTAGTGCCTTGATACTGTGGTAGGTAGATAGTCGAATGATCAACTGAGATCCCGGCGTAGATCATGCTTAGCAAGATGGGGTGAAAATAGGCTTGCTGTTGATATACCTATGTAGGACGCGACCCTGAAACTTAACACGCTACACTCTCAACCATATAAAATAGCTGATAGGATAAGCTGGCGCTTCATCCCAGTCTAGCTAATACTGGATAGTTATCGTATGTTAAAGTATACATCTAAAATGCCAAGTAAATAACTACTGAGTACTTAGCTTAGGCGTTTCTATCAACCTTGGAACCCCGCTGCGGGGATGGCCGTGTGCTGGGTTTAGTGAAGCCTGTGGCTGGGAATTCTGCCTTACGTACCTATTGGGAGCTGACGCGCGGTTTCACCCTCACATCTGTAGAAGAAAGACTAGGTAACTGAAGAACAACTTATTACTTAGGTGTTGTTCCGTCCCGCGACGGTTAATTATCTTATTTCGAGAAACAAAGACAGGCGCTTCTACTATGCTCGTACTTAGAAACAATTCTAGCTTGAAAACATTACATACTTAGAATTCAATGATGAATAGGATTATTTTCAAAGTTTTACCTATCTTACGATCTGGTCGGGCGGTATTTCTTCCTAATACATACCTAGTATGGTACTGATGTAAGCATCTAGACTTCGGTGGCTAGCCGAATACGGACTTGGCTTCGATCTGTTCAGCTTAGTTAGCCCACAAGCGAATCGACTATAAACATGGGGGCCATAACGAGACAACTCAGCCGCTGCCCGTCGCATACCTGGGTGGGATTTTAAGAAATGGATTCTTCCACTTCTTCTAGTCAAACGATAGATCGAGTTCCCGATCTATCAAAATGGCTGGTTTGGACGCCGCGACGGCGTCTGCTGTTGCAGCCCTCGTCGTCGCCATAATCGCCTTGTTCGTCGCTATTGCACAAGCTACACAACAGTATCTCATCACCGGCCAGCTCATTCGGCTATGCGACAGCGTTGTGTATGGGCCTATGCCTGGCCAGGGCCGTCGGGTGTGGCAGTTTTCGCAGTTCCGCTTTCGCGTCATCTACTCTGTGCCGCAAATTAGTCTCGCCACTCACCTGTGGCCTAGTGGTGGCCTTCACATGAAGTCGCATGCGATCGGTGAACTAGATCTGCCTACCCTAGCAGATGCGGATAGACAGGATGAGGCTATCTCTGACTATGACTCGGGTTCTGTCGTTTTATTAATAGGCTCCCGCTTTAGGGTCTGGAGAAGGGTCCTGGGTTGGTTCGGTCGTGGGGGTAACCGACAACAATCTGGCTCTGATGATTCGGACGACCTGTCAGGGCGCGAATCGTCTATCGTTCCTGCGAAGAAGTGGTTTGAACTCCCGATATCGATGCCAGCTGGATTACGTCGGCGACGGCCTAGTCCGAACCCAAGTTCTACTAGCGGCAGCTACCAGTCTAGCGTGGCAGATGGGAACAAGGTACGGCTATACGGGCCCTTCGGCAGAAAGCGTAACGTGAAAAGGGCTTCAAGCAGTACCGATTCAGCGCGATCGGTTTCTCGCCTCGCATCTTCTCCAGTAGGTGAAGCCTCTTGGGTGTCTTTCTGTCGCGCGATTGAGATCACGTGCAAGTACTCGGTGCGAATCGACCTAGTTGAATACGATGCCGATCGGTGCCCGAGTGATCTGATCACCGTCCCAATGCAGGTGTCCATGAGAGACGTTGTCGTGATGGCATTGATGGCTGGAATGGAGCTGACGAGTGCGTCTTTCCCTAACAAGTCTATTTCTATGCAAGGAGCGGTAGGGACTTTAACGAGTTCGAATCATCCCATTCTGGGCCCGATCTTGCATTTTACCCCACGCAACGTTGAGAATTCTCTGCCGACGATATTCGGAGACCGTATAGAGGACGTCTACGGCAAGATTAGCGGATTCTGGATAGCTAGGACATGGGATACCTGCTCCGTAGCGGGAAGCTTTTACAACTCGAATCGCCGACGAACCGTGCGAAGACTGGATGATCGCTGGATCCGGGACAAGAAAGGGGTAGAGAGTTATGGCTTAGAAGCATACGCGGACCCGAAAAAGGCTTCCAAGAAAAAGAAGACCAAGAAGAAGAAGAAGGACATGGAAAATGCCGATACACCAGAAAATTCGGAAGGGAAAGCTGCCTTGAAACAAGTAGCTGTCCGTCGGCGTATCAATAGAGACTACACCCCCGAGCGACGGTCGGCGGTTAGCTATTTTCTGCCAATCTGCCACCCATTTAGCAGGCTTAGCAAAGCTTACCTAATTTTTTCGTTAAAGCCAACCAACTTACTGTATATTTACTTAAACGATTGGTTAAATAAAAACTACACAAAGCATACAAGTATAATAAAAGCTTATATAAATGCAAAATAAAATAAAAATAAAACTTAAAATTTAATTAAAAAACTAAAAAAAAGTAAAAAAAAAAGTAGATAGTTATAAAAATAAGTATAAACAGATAGATAACTTATAATAACTTAACTTTTTTTTTTATAATATAATAGCTTAAGTTAAACAATATATTTATTTTTAAACAAAAATAATAGCTTATTACACTAGCAAAAAAATACTAATAACTACTAAATACTTAAAACTGCTAAATAAATACCTATTTAAATTAACTTTAAACTATTAAACTTATTATTTTATACTATATTTTTATTTAATATATAATATTAACTTACTATTATTATTTTATTTTTATATTTTATTTAAAATATTACAAACCTAAAAAATTATAAGCTTAAAAAAAATTTAAGCCAATTAAATAAATATTTAAGTACTTGTTTATAAAAAAACAGTTGTTAGTATATAGCATTATTAAAATTAGTAAAATTGTTTTTTTTTTTAAACAATTTATAACTAAGCTTAATAAATATAATAAAAGTAAAAGTTAAACTTATATTTTTAAAAACAACCGTTTTAATAACAATATTTATGCTTTTATTTATATATTATTAAACTTACAATTAGATTTTAAATATACAAAACAATTTTAATTTAAACTTATTTTTTTTGCTATTTAATAAAATATATTTGATTTTATTTTTTTTTTAATATTATACTATTTACTTTTTTATTTAAAACATAAATACTAAAAGCATAAAAAATATATAAGTATATATTTTAATTAAGTTTTTTTTAACTATTAATATTATAGCTACTAACAAGCAGTTAAATTAAAAGCTTTTATAATAGTAAATTTAGCTTATATTTAATAGCAACTTAAGTATAAAAATTTTTAATTTAGCTATTAACATTTAACAAAAAAAATTAAATAATTTATACTATTAGTATTAATTATATTATACTAAAAGCAAACTTTATACTTTATACTTAATAATTAATTTTCGAAAATTATTGCTTAATTATATTTATTTTTTTTGCTAGCGCTATAGCAGCAGCAAAAATAGTTATTAAAAAAAAAGCTATTAAAAAAATTAACAATTTAAACATTTCGAATAAAAAAGCTTTAAAAAATACTTAAAGTACTTTTAAATAAGCATACAATTAAAAAATAAAAAATAAAGTTGCAATTTACTTTTTGCTAATATAAATATTTAAGTTAATATAGCCCAATAATATTATTTATATAGTAATAAACTATATTTATAGTACTAAGTGCAAAAAAAGCCCTATAACTAGCAAAAATAAAACATTATTACAAAAATAAATATTTTTATATTTTAAAATTAAAATTTCTATAATATATTTTTTATTTGGCCTAAAAATAGCAAAATTTTAAAACTTTTTTACTTTAGCAAAATAAGCTATTATAAGTTAAAAAAAAAACAACAAAAAATTTAATACTTTAACGCTTTGCTAGTTATATTTAGTTAAACTACTTAAAAATTTATATACTATATATTTAAAGCATTAAAATTTAAGCAGCATATTATACTTAAACCTTTAATATAAACTTTAAAATATAGCTAAATTAATCTTGCTAAACCGAGCAAAAAAAAATAAGCTAAAGCTGCTGATGTTAAAAAGTGCAAGCTATAATATTAACAATTTTAAAAAAGTTTAAACTTTAAAGCAAAAAAAATAACAATTTTAGCTTTTAACTTTTAAAAGTATTAAAGTTTAATTGTTTAAAAATATTAGCTTATTAGAAAACATTAAAAAAATTAAAAATATAAATAAATACAAATAGATTTATAAATATAAAAACATTAATAATAATTAAAATATTAATAAGTATAAAAATATTAATAATATTTAAAATATTAATAAATTTAAAAATATTAATAATTACTAAAGCATTAACAAAATTATTAATAATAATAAGCTTGCTAATAATATAAAAACAATAAACTTTGTTATAAGTAAATATTTTGCAGTATAAAACTTAAAGCACAAACGTTAATTTTAAAACTTTAATAATATAAAAACTTATATATTTAAATATTTAGTAAAAAATTTTAGTTTTTTGTTAAAAAAACTTAAGCTTAATATAAATAACTAAACATATTTTTAATTAAACTTAAAGTAAATTAACCGTTAAGCTTAAGCTTTTAATTTTATATAATAGTTAAACAATAACTATATTAAATTAGTTTTAAAATAGCTTACTAATAAAAACTGCATAATAATTAATAGTATACAAACTATTTCTACTTTTTTTTTTTAGCTTTTTAAATTGCTTTTATTTTTATTTAAAGCAATTTTATTTTTTTGCTTAATTAACTAAAATTATTAAATTTTACTAAAGTAAAATTAGCAATTATAAAAGCTAAAAATTTAAAATTTATTAAAAAATAATACTAACTACAACTTAAGCTATAATATATATATTAAAAAAACTAAACAGTTTATAAACTAAATATTAAGTTTATAAGAAAGTTTGCTTACTTTAGCTTTATATAGTATTAATAATATTACAGTTGTTATATGCTTAAAACAAAAAAATTTATATAATTATAAAATTTATTTTCTATTATTTGCTAAAAATATTTTGGCTAAGCTAGTATAAAAATATTTAAAAAAAAATTTGCAGCAATAAAAAAACAGCAAAGCAGCTAAACTACAAATTAAATACTGCGCTAAAATAATTATTTTGTTTACTGTAGCGTTTAGTAAGTTTATATTATATACTAATGTTACTTTAAAAAAGCAAATAATAAACATATGTTTTATTTTATTTTTAGATTTATTTAAAAAAAAAGATTAAAAAATAGCTTTAAATACTTTTGAAGTTTTAAGCTTATTTATAAAACAAGTATACTAGTATATAATTATAATAGGTATATATAATATATATTTAGCTTTTAAAAAAAAGCTAGCTATATTTTTAATATTTAAAACGATAACTAAAATTGCTTAAGTTAAAAAAAAAAAAAAAAATCTAAAATTAAAGCTTATTAAATACTAAAAAAAACAAAAAAAACTATTAAAAAAAATAAACAATATAAATAAAAGCAAAAATAAAACTAAAGAAAATATTTTTATAATAATTAACTTAATAAATACTATTGCTATTAAAATAAGTTAAAAAAAAATTGCTTACTAGGCTAAAAAAACTACAAAGTTTTTTTATATATATAAAGCATATATAGTAATTTTATATTGTTTAGCTACTTTTTATAAAAATATTTAGTTAAAAAATTTAAAGCTTATTTTACTTTTTTATAAATTATTTTTTTATATAATAAGTAGTTTAAATAGTATAGTTTTTAACTAGTTATTTATTTTTAACTTTTGCTAATAGCAGCATATTATTAAAAAAGCTTACTACTAAAAAACTATTAGTATAATAGTTTGTATGCTTACTAGCTAATATAAAAACTAAATTTTTTTGTTTAATAAAAAGTACATAAAGCTATACTTACTTATAAAACAAATAGCTAACTATAAACCTAACAATAGCTTTAGTATTATAGGCAAAAACTAAGCTGCTAAGACTTTGCATAAGCTTTGTTGTTTATAAAGCTATAAAATATAAAAGTTAACAATTGCTAACCTAAAAAAATAGCTTTAAGTTATTTTTAAAATTAGCTTTTTTTAACTACAGCTTATATATATACATACTTAGGTAACAAATACCTGCTTATAGCTTATTCACTAGTATTAAAGTATTTACTTATTAACGCTAGATTTTTACTTTAAAAAATAAATAGTTTATATTTTGCTTAAAAAGCTTATAGTTTACTACTTTAACTTAAGTGCTAAATAGGTTTAAAGTACTAGTATATAAGCTTAGTACTTAAAAATTTAAGATTTTTGTTATAGTAGCTATAAGTATAGCTACTTAACAAAAAAATATAAAGCTATAAAAAAAAATATAGTTAATAAAAACTAAGTGTAATAAAAGATTTAAAAGCTAAAAAAATAACTAAAAGCTTAAAAACTTAAAAAAATATTAACTATAATAAAAGCTAACAAAAAAATAAACAAAACCTACAAAACAAAAGCCCCTTTTAAAAAAGTTTTTGTGTAGCTATTGTATAGCTTATTCAAAACACCAAAAAAATGTTTTAAACAAAAGAAATTTAAAACTGCTATAAAAAAATAGCTGCATATTAAAAAGTTAGCGCTAAAAAGATTTTTTAAAATATACGGCTATAAACCTTAAAGTATAAAAAATTATAAACTATTGCAAAAAAATAGCTAAATGCTAGTAAAAAGTTTAAAAAGTTTTAGTTAAAAAGTTATTTTAAAAGCTTAAAAATTAACTTAGTTAAAAAACTATTTAAATATTATAAAGTTAGCAAAAAACTTAAAAAACTTTAGCTAAAAGATTATTTAAAAGCTAAAAAAACTTTGGTTATATAGCTGTTGCATATTATTATTTAATAGCTAGCTAAATACTAGTAAGTTATTTTTAAAATTTTGAAAAACTGACCATTTTAATAAAAGCTTTAAAAACTAACTAGGTTAAAAAACTGTTTGATTTTTTTAAAAGGCATTGCTAACTACTAGCTTTGCTTTAAGTTAAAAAACTGTTTAACTTTTTTAGAAAGTATTATTAACTACTAGTTTTGCTTTAGCTTAGTTAAAATATATAGCTTTAAAAAGCTTTATTTATTATAACGCTTAAAGTGCTAAGGATTGCTAAGACTGCTATATTAGCTAAAACCAGTAAAAAGTCTATATACTTTTAGCTAACCAAATTATTTTATATAAAAGCTAGTTTAGTGCTATTTACTTATATAAGTTTACTTTATTTATTAAACAAAATTTTTAAACTAAACTATTAGTTACTATAATATATTGCTGTTTATAACTTTAAAAATATTATAAATACTACTAAAATAATAAAAATTTAAAAATAACAAAAGCTATAATATAACTTTATTATTCCCTATAAAAAGGCTATAAAAATTATGCTTAGGTAAAGTTATACTTAAATATTTATTGCTTGTTTAATTATAATACTTTATAATATATTTAGCCTAGCTTTTTTTATGCTTATTATACTCAAATTCCACAAATAAAAAATCATCGTATTATTTTAGCACATTTTAATTTAATAGCTATTTATTTAGTATTATATTTATAATATTATTATATTAGTCTTAAAAAATCTAGTAATACTATTTTAACTTACCTTAAAAAAAAATATTATATGCTAAAATAAGCTAACAACTTTTTTTTATATATATATTTAAATATTGGCATAAAACAAAATATAATTATAAGTATAGCTATTTAAAGTTAATTTTAATAGTTACTAAAAAATTATAATTTAGCTAATTTTAATAAATATACTAAATATTAAATATTAAAAAGCTTTTAAAGTTAAACTAAAAAAAAAGTTCTTTTATTTTATTAAAAATATTTTAAACTTAAAAATTGCTGTTTATATATATAGCCTAATTATTAACTGCATAATTTTTTTCGAAGTTAAGCTATAAACAAATAATATTTTTATAAATAATATAATTTTTGTTTGGCTAAAACTGTATTTTGTAAGCGTTTTAAATATAAATAAAGTTATAAATTTTTTAGCAGATTATTAAACTATATATTATATAAACCGCAATTTAGTTTGCTAATTTGTATTAATTAAACAGTTCTATTGCTATTAGTTTATTAATATATGCTTAATAATAAGTTAGTAGTTTTATTTCTATTAAATATTTTGTTAGTAAAAATTTTTTATAATTTAGCGATTGCTAACTTTACTACATATATATTGCTATTATTATTTAATTTTTTTATTTTTTTTACTATTTTTTTATAAGTATAAATCAATAAATTAATAGCTTTAAAAATAAATAATAAGTTTTTTTATACTTACGTTTTAAAACGTTATTATTAATATTATAATATTTACAAAATAATATTATACTAACGTTTAAAGTAAAGTTTTTAATTTATAATTATTACATATAAACTATAGTTAAAAACTTAAATAGTTAACAGCTTAAAAATAATTCTATAATATAATTAAAAGTATATTAATTAACTAGCTTATATTATAAAAAACAATATAATATAAGTATATATTAATGCAAACATATATTTTAAAACTAAATTTCTAAAGTTTTAAATATTTATTAAAACTTTATATAAAGTTAACTTTTAAAACAAAAAACTTTGCTTGCTAAAATTGCTATATTTTTTTTTAGTAAGCAACAGTATTAAGCTATTTACAAAAATATATTGCCTTAAGTTTATTACAACTAAAGCCTAACATTATATTTTGTTAAATATAAAAATAAAAAGTTCTTTAGCTTATATTTAACATTTTTAATATTATTTTTTTTTTTTTATTAAGCTAGTATTTAATTATATTATATAAAACCTATTTATTATTTTTATTATAAATATAGCATTTTATATTATAGTTAAATTAAAAGTATATTAATGTTGCTAAACTAATATTTATATTTATAAACTATAGTACTATAAAAATTTTTTTGTTTGAAAAGTTTTTTTTTTAAAACTAAAACTTAACTATTAGAACAAAACTGTTATTATATAGCTATATATGTTAATTTTTTCCTTAGCAATTTAAAAGCTGTTTTAGGCTGTATAATGAAAGCTGTAAATTAACTTTTTTTATAGCAATAAGTTTTTTAATTTATTATATTTTAAAACTAACATTTTAATAACGTTTAATTTTAGCTTTAATAGTATTAAAATTATATTTATACTTTATAAAATTCTAGTTTGCTAAATAATGCTATAAAGTTTAAATGCTAATATATAGCTTAAATAAATTTTAAAGTTTTATAGTAATTTTAATTTGGTTAAAGTTTTTTTAAATATACTACTTTTTAATTTAAGCTTAATATAGCTTAAAATTAATTAACATATTTTTATTAAATATAAATATTTATATTTTTATTTATAGTATTTAAACTAAAATATAAAAAACTTAAAAACTTAATATTAATATAAAAAGCTAAGAATTTTTATATATAGCAAACTATACAGCTATAAAATAACCAAACTAACTAGGTGGCTTTTTTAGACTTATTAGTACTACTAAGCTGCTCTATGCTTTTGTTTTAAGGCCACATAGGTAAACCAGCTTTTATACCTAGCTGGGGAGACTTTTATATTGCTTTTTTAACCTTTAGCTAAATTAAGTAAAAAATAGAGCAAGGCAGAGCACTTAGCGTAATATAAAGGTTTTTCTAGCTATAAAAGCTGGCTTTTTTAAGTAGTTTTTAAAAAAGCAGGTAGCTATAAATGCTAAATTTTATATAGATAGCCGATTTTAGTATAAAAATAAATTAAAATAGCTTTAGCAGTGCTTTACAAAAAGATTTCTATATTAAAACTAATACTTATATTTATATATATATAGTTAAATAATAAAATTAATAAGCTAATAAGTATACCAGTCGGCATAAAAATGTTTAATAATATTAAATAATAAATTAATAAATAAATTAGTTTAACTAAGTTTATATTATACAAAATTAAGTAAATTAACTTATTTGCTATATATAATATTTACTTAGCTTAATTAACTTTTTATTTACTTATTAAAACATATTATATTATGCTTATTTTTAAAACGGTAGCTATACAAAATAAAAACTTATTTTTATTTATATACAATTAGTAGTTTAAATTTAACTTTTAACTTTAATATAGCTAAAAAAGAAAAAAAGCAAAAAATGTTAACCTATTAAGCTAAACACCGCTATACTAGTTTAATAATTATTAACAAAAGAATAATTATCTATTTATAATATTCTTTTTTATACTACTTTAAAAATGCAATATATTAAAAAAACATTAATATATTTACTTTATAGTTTAGAGCAATTAATATTTTTGCTCTTTATATTTATAATTTTTTTTTGTTCTTTTAATTTTATTAGCTAGCAACTTTTAGGATTTTTATATATTTTAAACCTAACAACTTAAAACTAGCAATTTTTTCTACTTTTTTACTAATATAAATAAATTTTTATTATATTTATAATTATTTTTATAAATAGATTAGTAAGCAGGTTTAAAAAAGAGAAATAATAATGCTTACAATTGTAAAGCTTATTTAACTTTTTTTTTCTTTTTTATTTACTTTTAAAGCTTTTTATATTATAAAATATTAAGCAAACTTTAGTAAGCAGCCTAAGTTTATAACTATTTATATACTAAAAATAAATACTTTTTAAGCAATTAGCTTTAATTATGTTTTTACTAAAGCAAGCATATACTTAATATAACAACTAACTATACAGCAAAAATATTACCTACTAGTATACTTTAAAGCTATTATATACTTTTTTTATATACCTTTTAATTGTAACGTAAAACTATATAAATAAAACTAATATAGCTAATAACGTTAATTTTAATTATTATAACCTAAAAACAAACTAATACAAGCTTATATAATACCTTTTTAAATAAAAACAGCAATAGTAGGTTTAATAACTAAACTATTTTGCTAAAAAAGTTATATTATTGCTATATAAAAACCTAAAAAGCTAGTATAAAGCTTTTTATTATATTAACTATAACTACAGAAAAAAAGTTGCATGCTATGCTAATGCTTAAATTTAGCTAAAAAAGCCTAGCAAAAAACTAAAAACAAGTTTTTAATGCTTTTGCTTTTATATATAACTAAAAAATTTAAAAAATTTATACTAGCGTAATTTATTATATATATGCTAGTTTTAGCAGTAACAAGCTGTTATTTACTAAAAAGAAACATTACATAGTAATTATGCAGGCCGTTTAATTTAAAACAAGCCTAATTAACAAACAAAATTTTACTACACCTATAAAAAGCTATAGGGAAAAAATATATACAATTGCTAAAAAACCAGTAAATCTAATTAAATAAAAAATAAAAAGCTAAGCTTTAATATATACAATTGCTATATTTATAAATTAAAAACCTATATATAAATAGCTATATAATAATAGAGCTATATTTCTGTTTATATATAACCGATTAAAAATGCTATACTAAATAATTTTATATATATATATATATATTTATTTATATATACTATTTATAATACTATAAATATATAACGCCTGCTAGTCGGTAGCATAAACACATATGTATATAAAACAAAAATTAAAATAGCTATATAGCGCTAAACGGAAAAACATAAGCATATATATATATAATAACAGAACGCTATACGTAAAACTACGCATAAAAAAGCAGGGCTTATTTTATATAAACTAGTTACTAGCTATAAATTTAACAAAACAACTAACAAACGAAAAAAAAAAAAAAAAATAAAAATAAAAAAAAAAAAAAGCTTTATTTATACTATTTATAAAACTATTCTACTTATTATTATGTACATTTTAAGCAAAGGCCGCTATATATAACAGCAGCGCAAAACAAAACGCACTATAATACTAGCATAAGTAGTAAAACCTTAACTATATTATAAATATAAACTGCAACCCAGTTTTTAAACTGTATTAAATCGGCCAGCTTAACCTACTAGTATATAGTATTTTTGCTAATAATAATAACTATTTGTTTAATAAGTTAGCATAATATAGTTTAATATATAGGTAGCTATATATTAGCAGTGTTATAAAAATAAACAAAACGCTAAATAGCAATTTGCTAAATTAAAATAAAAGCAAAATGCTGCTTTAAAAAATAAAGCTAGCAGTTAGGCAATATTTTAAACATATAATTTTTTGCTAAGTTAGCAAACTAATAACCTATAATATTAATATTTAAACTTAAACTAAGTTAACAATTTAATATAACAATAAAACTAAAGTTTAACAATAGCCTAACAGCTTTAAATACAGCTATAGCAACAGTAGCAATAAATTAATATTAATAAAAACCTTTAGTATTATATAAAAGTAAAAAAAGCATATAATATATAGCCCAAACATTAGCTACAAATTTTTATTTAAACTAAAGCATTAGGATATATGCTAGCCGCTTAGTGCTACCAGAAATAAAAACATAAATTAATAATAATTGCAGATCGCAATAAAAAAAGGGATATAATTATATAAAAGTATATACTAGGCAGCTTTAGCAAACATAACTACTTAAACCGATTTACTTGCTAAGCAAACTATATTTAGTATAAGTATATTTAGTAAACAAAAGTATTAACTATATATATAGTAGGCACTATTAGCTTAAGTATAATATATTAGTATAATAAAATAATAAAGTATAAAAGTAATAACTAATAAAAAGAAATTAACATATAATTAACTAATTAAATTAGCAGCTAGCAAACAATAAAAACAAAAAAGCTAAACAAGTTATGCTTAGTTATACTAAAAAAGCTTAGGTTATTTAATTAGCCTAAACAGTAATAACATATAAATAAAAGCTTAAACGTAAAAAATATAAAACGCAAGTAAAAAAAATTATTAAACTTAGCAACAAACTAAAAAAAAAAGTTAAATATATTAAATTATAATATTTAAATATAAGCTTTTAGCTTTTAATTAAAGGGTGCTATTTAAATTATATAAACAGTATAGCTAAAGCTTAGTAGCTTATGTATTTAAAAATAAATTATATACTAAAACTTTAATGTAGTTTATATTTATTTATTTTAATAAAAGCTTGCCGATTTTACGTAGGGTGTTGATTTTTAATTGAAAATTTAAAAAAAAAAAAAAAAAAAAAATTTATTGTTTAAAAACAAAAAAATAAAAAAAAAGCAACCTTTAGCAACCTAGCAGCAACCCTACTGTTTATTAGCGCTTATATTAGCTTTTTTAGCCCTTTTTTTATTAGCTTTTTTATTAGCTTTCTTATTTTTTCTAGCTATAAAATTTTTATTTCTAAAGTTAAAAAGCGCTTATATAGTAGCCTAATGTTAACTGCTAGTTAGCTGCTATTTAGCTACTACTAATACTTAGGAAAAATTTTAACTTATAATAGTAATATAAACCTTTTTAAAGTTTATAATTGCTTTTTAAAAAAGGCTTAGCTTGCTAGCAGCAGTTTTAGCAACAATAGCAATAGCTTTAGCAGCAATAGTAGTATGCTTTAAAGCTAAAAGCTTGCGTTTTTGCTGCTCGGCAATAGTTTTAGCAGCAGCAATAACAGCTTTTTTAGCTAACATATTAGCTTTATTTTTTTTGCTTTAAAAGCTACGCCAAACAAACATTTAAAACTTTTTAAAAGCTTATTAAACAGTTAATAAGTTATTATATTAAAACTAAAATATACTTACTATAAAAATTAAGCTATTAATAACAACAAAAATAAGCTAAGCAAGCTTAATACTATAATTTTTTAACGTACTGATTAGCTATAAATAGTTAGTAGCTATATATAGTAAAACATAAATTAATACAAATAGCAATACAGGTTTTAAAATAGCTTTTATAACAAATATATTTAACGCTAGCAGCTACTAATATATTAGTATTTATTAACTACTAGCAGCTTACTATTGTACTTTTAGTAAATATATTTATTTACTATTGGTATTTTAATATACTAGCTTAAGCCTAATGCTATTTTATTTGCTTAAAGCGTTAAAATAGCAGCAGCAAAAAATTATATGCTTATTTGGTTAATAGAAAGGTTAAAAGAAGGTTAATGCTAAGTACTTATTTAAAAAAATTAGCGCTACTTTTAGTAGTTTTGCTTACTTTAAAAAACAATATAGTAAATATATAAATTTACTTTAGTTAGCAGCAGCTTAGCTAGTTTTTTTACTAGACTTATTTATGGTTATAAAGCTGCTATAATATTAATAAGCCTAAAATATATTTTTTAATTTTAAAATATATTTATAAGTTTTTATAAAAACTAAAAACGCTTATAGTTAAAATATACTATGCTATTAAAGCCTAAGTTAAGCTTATAGGCTATTAAACAAACTTTAAAACTATTACAAAAAACTTTAGTTAGTTATAAATATTTAACGGTTGGCTAAAAAACTTACGGTATAAAAACAAGTGCATAAATAGCTAAAAAAAAAAAAAAAAAAAAGAAAAAAAAAAAATAACTAGCTATTTATTTTAAAAAGTTATACTAAAAAACCTAGTTTTATACGCAAATAACTTTAAAGCAAATAAATATTTTATTACTTTTATTATGCTTTAGCTTTCTAACTATTTAATTGTATTCTATTTTTAACCTAACTATTTGTAGCATGTTTTTTTGTTCTAAATAAGCTTATATAAGTACTTAAGTAGCTTTTTAAGCCTAAATACTACTATAAAATACTTTAAAAACAAAGCACTTAAAAAAAAAGTATTTTATTAGGTGTTAAAGTAATTTAAAAGTAGTAAAAAGCTTGCTTTTAGGCCCCTATAGGTAACTATATTAAAATTTGCTATATATATAAAATAAAAAGTTTTTTTTAACTAATTTAAAAAACTTAAAAATTAATAATATTAAGCTTTTATTTTTATATTTTTATTTAGTTTCTACTTTATTGCTACCTAAATGCTATTTATTTTTACTTTAAAGTAAATCTTATAATACTTAAAGTTTTAAAACTTAAGCAAACTAAATTAAAAAGTAATATAAAATTTTAATTTATAAGATTTGCAGTAATAATAAATGCGCTATAATTTTAAACAGGGGTTTTATAAACTTTTTAAAATGGTATAAAAATTAAAAAATTAATACTAAGCTTTTTTTAGCCTACATTAAAAAGCTTTTAAGTAAAAAAAAAAAAACAAAACAAAAAATTATAGTTAAAAGCATTAAAATGTTACAAAGCACAAAATTTTTTAAAAAGCTTTAATTAAAAGCTATTTATATAGTAGTTTAATTGTATGCTAAAAGTTTTTTAAAAGCTTATAATTTTTAGGCGTTATTAAAAATGCTTTTTCTTTAGTTTAAGCAGTATTTTATTGCTAATTGTTTACTTTAAACCTATATTTAAATAAAAAAGGTTAATATTTTAACTATAAAAAATGGTCACTTTATTAAAAGCATATATTTTTAGCTAGTTAAATTATAAAAAAACTTTTATAAATATTTTTAATTTATTATATTATTTAGTATAATAAATATTTTAGTTATTTAGCTTTTAATTTTTATTTTTGCTTAATTTTAGGCTTACAATATTATTATTTTTGTTATTAGCATTTGTTAGAATTATTTTTGCTATAAATAGCTAATCTAAAAGCGCTTCTATAGTAGCTTTAAAAATAGTACAATTAATTTAGCATAATATATTGCTTTATTTTTTAATTTTAAAATGCCAAAATACGTATAATAGTATAGTACTATTTAGTTAAACAATAATAATAAATTTATGTTTAAAACTAACAACATTTTGCTTTATTTTTTTTATAGTTTTTATTTTATTTTTTTTAGTTTAGTTAAAAATATAACCAATTAGCTTTTAGCTATTAATATATTAATTTTATTTTTATTTGCTTTTGATTAGTTTGTTAGCTAAGTTAACTAGGTTATAATAATAAACTAATATTTTTTTGATTTAAATACAACAGTTGGTATATATGCCTGTTTTTTTTGTTTGAGCATTATTTAACAATATTATAATACAAATTAAAAAACTATAATATAGAATTAGTACGGCTTAAAGTAAGCTAAAGCATAAATAAACAAAGCAAGCTTATAATTAAATAGGGTATATAGGGTATATATGTTTAAAGCTTTAGCAAAATAGTATATAAAAGTAGGTTGGTTTATATGTATATATTTTTAATATAAAAAATTAGCTAGCTATAAGCTAAAGTTTTAATTTTTAAAAACGTACTAGCTAGGCATATAAATTTTTAAATAATAAAGCTATAAACTTAGTATATTTAAAATTAAATAACTGCAAAGTAGCAAGTCAGTATTATAAAAGCAATAAAAAAAGTATAAAGTAAAACAAACCTATAGCACACAAAGTATATATAGTTTTTAAAAATTAAGTTTAAGCATAAAAAGTTTAATAGTAGCTTTTTAAGTATATATATAAGTTAAGGTTAAATAGTTAGGCTTTTAAGGGTAGATATATATAGTTATAAAATTAATAAGTTTAAAAAAAAGGTTAGGTACTTAAGTAAAGCTTTTAAAGGTAAATATATACAGCTATAAAATTGGTAAGTTTAAAAGAAAGGTTAGGGTATATATAACTGCTAACGGTTATAGAAAGCTATTATAAGTATATACTTAAGTACTTAAGTAAATAAAGGTAGGATTTTTTTTATGTAGCGTTAAATAGGTTAACTTATAAAATATTAAAAAGCTTAAAAAAATATTATAATTTATAAAAGCTTGAAAACTTAAAGGACCGGTTTAATATTATAATTTATAAAGCTTTTTAAGCTATATAAACTTAATGCTTTATATATAGTTTATTATGCTTTAAATAACTTTTATATTAAGCTTTGCAAAAATAAAAATCTAAAATATTTTAGTAGCTAATTAAAGTTTTAGTACTTTTGTTTGATTAGTAAATATAATATGTTATAAAAAATATAATAGCTTGTATAAATTAGCAAAAGCAAGCTTTTACTAGCGTTTTTGAGAAAAAAAAAAAAAAGGCTAAAATAATAATTTAATATTATTAGCTAATAGATTTTAAGCTAGCTATGCTATTTAATATAGTATACTAAGCTTAAAGCGTTATACGTTATATGTTTTAGCAAATATTTATAAGGCTATATATAATGCTACTGTTTATAGTTTTATATATAGTAATTAAAATTTGTAGTATAGTTATTAAAAAAGTATTTAATATAAATTTATTATAAAATTTACCTACTGCAAAAGTATATTATTTTTTAGCTATAGCAGCTTTTAATATATAAAGTAAATATTATATAGTTTAAAATTTTTGCTACTAAAGTAGTTTAATATTATTACTATAATAGTTATAAAAAACAGCAATACTAACTAAAAAAACGCTAGTATATTTAGTTAAATTAGTATAGCTTGTTTTAAGTAAATATATATAAATTACTTATAAGTTAAAAAAACTAAAAAAATAGTAAAAAAGTAATATAAAGTTTTTATGTTTTTAGTGTTTAAGCTAATAAAGTAAATAATACTGCTTAGTACTTCTATATAAATTAAAAAATGAAATATAGGGCGCTATAATATTTAGTTTATTTTTTTTTTTTTGAAAATGTAGTTTACTGCGGTTTTAAGAATTGTATATTGTTATATATGTTTAACTGCTCGATTATATAAAAAAAAAACGCAAAAAATTTAAAAAGTGTTTATTTTTAGTGCTATATGTTTGTTTTAATATGCTATTTATTATTTAGGTTATTTTTTAACAAATTTAAAACTTAAACTTATATAAAAGTAGCAATAAGTTAATTAAAGTTAATAAATATAAGCATGCTAAAAAGTTTTGTATTTTTAAGCAATAGTATGCTATTTATATTAATTGTATATTTTAAATAAAAAATTAAATATTTTTAATGTTTAGTAAAAAAAATAAGCATAGTAGTTTTATTTTTGTTGTAAACAAAAACTTAATGCATATAGTTAACTACTTTAAGTAGTATATAGTTAAATAAAAGTAAGTTTTTTAGTATTTTATTTAAGTAAGTAATAATACTAGGTAGTTAAATCTTAGTAAGGAAAGGATCCGCTTTGTTTTAGGTAGCCAAGTATTATATAAAGGTTTTTTTGTTTGCTAGTCCTTAATTTTTTTTTGTGCTACTTTTTTTATTAGCTATTTTTATTTACTATAGTAGCTTGTAGCCTAAGCTAGCATGCTATACTATAAGTAGCTAAAAAAAAAAAGTAAAAACCTAAGTATGTTGCTTTTTCTTTTTTTATATTATAAATAGCTTATACTTATAACTATTATTTTGAAAAAACTGTTAAATCTATTTACTTATTTAAAACCACAGTTAATTAATTTTATATTTATAAATTATAAACTATTTAAACAAATATTTTATTTTATTGCAAACAGCCGGTTTTTATTTTACGTTATTTAGCAAGCTTAGTTATTGTTTTTATTATTTTTACATTAAACAGCTTACTTTATATAAACACTTTATATTTAGATATACCTGCCTGCTATACTGTACAAACTATATTACATTAGGCTTTATACTACCTATTACACATACTACTTACTTAGGTAGATATTATATACTACCTACCTACCATATATACTACTTACTTAGGTAGGTATTATATACTACCTACCTATTATATATACTACCTACCTAGGTAGATATTATATACTATTTTATTTAACCCTGCTATATTTTTTCTTTTTATAAAACAAGCACTTTTTAAAAACTAAATTAATGGTTAAAAGCTGCAGCTATATTTAACCTGCCGATTTTAATATATATTTATTTTTATAAGGCTTTTTTTTAAAAATAATATTTTTTTGTTTAAAGTTTCCAATATTTTTTTGTTTGTAACTTTAAAATTATAAATTAGTACTAATTATTTTTTAGAATTTAAAATATTATATGCTTTTTAATTTATATAATAAAGCAATATAAACTATTTTAATTAGCTTTTTTATTTAGTTAATAATTATTAGTAAGTAATAATTACTTTTATATTTTTATTATATTATATATATAATTTATTTTCCTATTTTTATTACTACATAATATTTTGTTGCAAGCAAAAATACTAGTACTATATAGCTAGCATAAACAGCTAGGCTTTTATATTATATTTAGTTAGTAATTATGTTTTTTAATATATATATATATGTTAACTTTTTTTTTTAAAGCAGTCTGTTTTTTCTAAAGCAGCTTGTTTTTTTTAAAGCAGCCTGTTCTTTCTAAAGCAGCTTGTTTTTTTTAAAGCAGCTTGTTTTTTTTAAAGCAGCTTATTTTTCTTAAAACAATTTTTTTTTCTAAAGCAGCTTGTTTTTTTTAAAACAACCTTTTTTTTTTAAAGTAGCCTTTTTTTTTTAAAAATGCTACTAAAACTCTAAAGCTAATAAAGTCAAGCTGGTTTAAAAAAATCTTCTAACTTAGAAATTATTAAAACCACCTAATATATAATCGACTAAAAACTATTTAAGCATATAACTAAATTATTTAAAAAAGTTTTATAGCTTGCTCTAAAAAAACTGCAAAAAAACTATAAAAATATAAACAATAGCTTTATTTATTAAAGCATTAATAGCTAACTTAATATTACTAGTATTTTTGTTTTACTAACTTTAAACAAAAATATATAAAATTAAAATAAACTTAGCTAACGCTAAAAATTTAATATAAATTTTAATAAATAGAAATTTAACGTTCAAAAAAACTTATATTTTAATGCTATTAAACAATTTAATTCTAAAAAAAAATAGGACTTTTTTTGTTTAATGCTTAATTTGGCCTTATATACTTAAAATATTGTTTGGTTTTAAGCTAATACTAGTTTAGGAAATAAATATTTTGCAACAAAAAAAATAAAAGCTAAACTTTGCTTTATAGCTTATGCAGCTAATATAGCATTTTTATCTGTAGAACTTTTTACTAGCAATAAGCAGCTATTATTTAAGCTAATTAAAAGTTTTTATTAAAAAGATTTATAAACTGCTTAATATATTGTTGTATTAGTATATACAACTATTAAGTATTAATATTAAAGCTTTATAATATATAATAAGCATAAAAAATAGGCTATTTATTAGAACTTTTATTAAAGCTTTAACTAAAAGCAAAAAATATGCTAAAATTTTGCATATTTACTTTTTATTTTAAAAATAAACTAAGTTTAAACATAGTGCAGAAGCAAAAGTTTATAACAATATACTTTTTAGTTTTGTAGTTTTTATACTATAAAGTTTGCTAAAGCTTTTTTTATTAAAAAAAAACTTTTAAACTTTTAGTATTTTATGTTATATACTAAAGCAGTTAATTTTAACAAAATAAAAACAAAGCTAATTATTAATTAGCATAAGTAGGCGAAAATTTTAATTAAAGCAAGCTAGCAATAAAGTATAGAAATTATTAACATAGTAATATTTATTATTAGTATTTTATTAAAATTATTAAGTTATTTAGCGTTATTAGTTTTACTTTAATATATATTAATAAAAACATAACATTAAACGTTAAGTAGTATAAGGTTAGTATAACAAATATTATTGCTTGTACTTTGTTATATAATTACTATAATTGCCTAGCTACTAAAGTTTTATATATTAGTTTTTAGTTTAAGTGATTTAAGTTCTTTAAATATATATCTAATTATAGGAAAAACAGAGGTTATAAAAATTGCAGTATAGCTTTAAAACAATATTACAAACTAAAATTAACAAAGTATTAAAAATAACGTTTAGTACTTAATAGCTATAACGTTTATAACTAACCTAAACTATAATTTTTTATTTTGTTATTATAATAAAAAAAATAAACTTAAAACTAAACTAAAGTTATATAAAAACAACTAATATGCTGCTGCTTTTGTACTATTTTTTAACTAGCAAATTAATAAAAAAAAATATAGCAAAATTAACAAACAAAAATTGCTACGGTTAGTATACTTTATAATACTAGCAAAGTGTAATAGCTTAGTAGGCTATAATACTATGCTTTTTAATTTATATTTGCTTTAAGAACATTTTAGTTCTACCAAGCTTTATTATAATGTAATAAAACAATTAAGCAAAAAAAAATAATTAAATTCTAAATAAATACTGCTAGCATGCTTTATATATATAACAAAATAGTTAAAAACTTATTTAGGGCCTTATATTAGCGTAAAATATAGAAAATAAAAAAAAAAACATAGGTTAAAGCATAATACAAAGCTTTTAATAAACTTAAAAAAAAAATATAAATCGGTTGCTATAAGATTTATAATGCTTTTTTTAAGCTTAAAACACCTAATAATACAATTATATTTGCTAAAAGTAATAGTATTGCTTTTTTAAAACTATTATAATATTATATTTTAAAAATATATTAACTAGTTAATATTAAATTTGCTAGATTAAAAAAAGTTATTATAATAGCTATAAAACTATATTAAAATAAAAAAATTAAAATAACGTTTATTAGAAAATAAATTATAAAAATACTTAAAAATTAATAATATTAAGCTTTATTTTTACTTACTTTTTTAGCTATAGTTCTATTTATTTACTTTATAAAATAAAGCTTTTATTAACATTTTTATACTTAGCTTTTGCTTAAATAGCTATAACTTTCTACTTAGTTAATAAACCTTGCATATACTATAGCTATTAATAAACGCTTTAAAAAAGTTAACTAATAAATATTACCCTTTTTATTTTTAAGTACAGCAGTAGCACTTTTACAAGTTTGCTACTGCTATATATATTTAGCTAACCTAGCTTTAAAAGTATTCTTTTTTTTATATTTTGCGTTAGCCGCATAAAAAAGCTATTATGCTTGGATTAAAATATAATATAAGGCATTTTAAAAGGGTTAAACATAATATGGGCCAGAAGTAAAAAAGCTATTCTAGTTAATAATAAAATAAAATAAAAAAAAAGCTTATTTTTATTTTTCTATTAATTTTAGCAATATTTTGCTAATAAATATTAATTATTTTATTAAACTAAAAGTAAATACTAAGCTAAAATTTTATTTCGGCTATACTATTGTTTTTTTTTCTAATATATATTGCTTTTAATATAGATTATAGCTTTAATACTATTATTCATAATTATAAAATTAATAATATTGCTATAAAGAAAACAGTAAATAATTATTTGCTAAAGGCCTTGCAAAAAAAGCAGAAAAAAATAAAAAGTAAGCAGTTAATATTTAGTATTAATAAAATAATTGTTTATAAGATTGTTTTTTGTTGTTTACTTGTTTTTTAGGTATAAAAAATAACTAAGTAGAACCTATTAAGGCAGGCTATTTATTTTTGTAGCTAAAAGTATATTAATATAATTAAAGCAAAGTTCTTTTGCTTATATAAATATATTTTATATTATAACTATATATAAAATTATTTAGTAAACTAGCAGGGCTGCTTTAGCAATAATACTAAAAGCACTATATATTTTATTTACTATTGCAGCAACTTTAGAAGTTACTAACATGTTTTTGTTTTTTAGGGACTATTATTAAATACCTAGGTACTAAACTATGCTTTTGTAGGTCGCTATAAATATAATATTAGATTTTTTTACTAAAAAAAAGGTAAAAAAAGCCTTTTTAGTATTTTTAAATAAGCATAAAAATGTTTTAACTTTAGAAGCTTTGCTTGCTTAGTATTTAGCGTTATATTTAAAGCAGAAATGCTTATAGATAAAGACGCCTAGCTATTTAATAAAGTAGTTAGCAAAAAAGTATATTTATTTTGCTATAATTACCAGGTTTTTATTAAAAAAGCTATTTTTATTGCTGTATAAAAATTTGCATTTTTTAGGTTTAAAGTTATATTATTTTGCTATTTTTAATCGGTAAGCTAGGTAGCACAAAATATAAGCAGTATAAAATTGTCTAATAAATTATAGCTTTGTTTTATTAAATAAGCGTTATTTATATAGTTAAAGGAATCTTTAGAAATGCTTAATTTAAATAAAGGGATAAAAAGCATAAATAATATAAGCAATATAAAAGGAGCTTTAAAAAAGTCTATATTTAAATTGTTTAAGTAGGTTTTAAATTCTAGGTATAATGTGGCTGTTTGGTCTATTATAAAGAATTATATCTAGCAGACAACATAGGTTTTTTACTTTTATTTTAAGATTTTTGTAGTAAAGCTAGTTTTAAAAACTATATTAAAAGCAGGGGCTTTATTTATAATAAAAAAACTAGTTTCCAAACAAAAATATTTTTTTTTATATTATAAACTAAAAATAATATTTAATTTAATATTGATTTATTAAAAAGCGCGCTAAACTATTATTTAAGGAGTATACTTTTTAAAATGGCCTTTATAACTAAACGCTTTTTAAAAAATTTTTTAAGGTTTTTGCTTAAGCATAAAAAGAAAAATATTGGGCGCTAAGATTTAACTAATATATAGTTATCTTTATTAAGCTTATATAAACAAGTAAAAAAATTATGTTAGCACTATAAAAGGCAATTAAGTGGCATTTTAAACTATAGTATTATAATAATATTACTTAAAAAATGCTAAGCTTGTTTAAAAAGTAATATATTGATTTTATTGCTTTTAAATAATATATTAATAACTTTATAGTAAGCTTTTTAGCTTTAAATTTAATGGCTTTTATATTAATAACAAATTTGTGCTTATAAAAAAAAAACTATATTAAAAAAAAGCGTGCTTAAAAATATTTTTTAAATATTTTACTTATAAAACGCCAAAATAGTAATAGTATGATTTTTTGAAGTAATATACACGTAGTATACAAAATAAAAGTTTTTTTGCTTGTTTTTAAGCAAATAGTTAATAAAGCGTTTTTACTTTTACAGGTAAAATAGTACTATAGCAAAAATTTTGCTTGCTTTTAGCGCTTAGCAGCTTGGAGCAGCACACTATAAATATGCTACATAGCATAAACAATAAAATTAGTATTATAAAAAAAGCTTGTTAATATTGTTTTTTGCTGCTTTTACAAATAATACTATTTTTGCTAAAATTATAGATTTTTTTCTAAAGTTATTATAAATACAGCAGTTATACTTAATAAAAAAGCCTAGCTTATTTAAGCATTTTTTTTGTTTTATAATTATAAAAAGCTTAATATATTATTTATATTGTATATAATATAAATTTAATATTTTTTTTTAGTATTTTTAACTAGTTGCTAAAGTTTGGGCTTTTGTTTTTAAATATTAAAACTAGCTATGCGGTTTTTAGCAATCTGTTTTTTTAATGCTGCTATATTGCTGTTTTACTATAATATTTTTTTACGCCCATGTTTTATAAAGGTAAAAGCTAAACTATATTCTTTTTGTAACAATCTATTAATAAAATTATAAAGTAAGTTAGCTGCTTTAATAGTATTAATCTTGCTAAAAATTTTAAAGTATGCTAATTGTTGTTTTATAGGTATATTTTATAATAGTGTTCGAATAAAATATATTGGCCTAAAAATAAAAGGGTATTTTAAAAAAAAATAATAGCCTAAATTATATAATAATTTAAACCTATATATAGCTTGTTATTAACCTATACAGCAGTTACTAATATATTGCTTATTATAAAGTTGAAAATTAAGTTTTATTTATATATAAGAGCGTTTATAATTAGTTGGAATATGTTGTATTTTGCTATATAGTTAACTATTTTTTGTTTTATTGCTATATTATAATAAGTTTTAACCTTTAGAACTTAGCTTTAATTAGTAAAATTAAAATTTTTAGCTAGTATTATATTTTTAAGGCAAAAAAATAATTTTGGCTGTTTTATAAGTAGGTATTTATTATATATTATTAGCTTATAAACCTATATATAAATAATTTATAAATATATAGTATTAAAGGGTGCATATATATATAGGTTTTACTTGTTTTAGGCGTATATTATAACCTTAAAGGGTTTTTTTTTTTAATTGTTTTGCAAAGCAAAATACTAATAAGAGGGACATTATTTATACATATTTTTTTCGCTAGTAAAATAAGCTTATTATTTTTAAACTAGTATAATATTAGCAAAATAAAATAAAGTATTATATATAAAGGCAGATTTTTAAACATTTGCTTATAATGCTATAAAAGCTTTTATTTTTTTTACTCCTTTTATTAGCAGTAGTTTTACTATTTAGTTTTAAAGTTAGTTTGCTAAAATGGCTAATTATAAGTTAATTACTATTGTTTGTTACTTTAGGTTAAAAAGTAAAAACGCTATATTTAAGCTATATAGCAAAAAAGGTTAAGCTTTTTGCCGGTTATATAAAGCTAATATACAAAAAATAGGCCTTAAGAATTATTTATATAGGCAGAAAATAACCAAAAAGCATATGTTTTTTTAAGTGTGCTAATATAACCTAAAAAGCTATTATAGTAAATTTTTTTACTGCTATAACGGCTTTTTTGTAATTTTTATAAGCTTTGTTTTTTAGTTAATAAAAAGCGTTAAGTTATACTTTTGTAAACTTAATAAGCTTGCTAACCTTGATTATAAGTTGTACAAAATATATAAGCAAAAATGCTAAATGTAGGCTATAATAATTACTATAGCATTTATAGCCGATATATGCTTTTAAAAAATAAGTTTTACTATAAGTAATATATACTTATTTTTTATTATATAAGCTAAAGTTGTAAAACTTTTAATAGTTGTTATATTAAGTAATAAAAATAACCTAAGCAAAAAAATGCAAAGTTTAAACCTAAAAAGCAAAAAAATTCTTATATAGATTAGTTTAAAGTAAAAAACTACTTAAGCGTTTATATTATAGTTAAATTAAATAACCTTGTTAAGTTATTATTTTATTTTTATATAAACCTTTTTTATTATAAAGTTAACAATAGTTTTTAATAAACGTTGTATAATAATAAGCTTAAGCTAGTTATACTTATAGTGCAAAGTTAAAAATAAATAATTATATATAAAAGTATAAAAAAACTAAAGTTGCGTTTTTTTTTTTTTTTTTAAAGTTTGCTTTTAACTATAGTTTAGTTTGATTTATTTAATTTAAATTGCATTATGTTTATTTTAGATCTAAAAATTAATAAACAAAACTAAAAATAAAACTATAAATTAAATTATGCTTAAAAGTATTATATATAGCTAGTTAACTAGCTAGCAATAAATTAATATTATTATTAGTTTAAACAAAGTTATTACTACTATTAGTTTTAAGCGGCTTAAATAAATTAAATAGTAGTAAAAGTATAGTTTGCCGGCCTTTTTAAAAGTTATATTTAACAATATTTACTTTTTTTGCTAAAAAAGCAGCAAAAAGCAAAAAAAAAGTATAGGTTGTTTAGCTATGCTAAAAGTCCTTTTAGCAAGTTTAAAAAAAGCAATTAAATTTATATTAATAACTTATTTTACTTATTTTTAATTAGCAAAAACAAAAAAAGTTAAATTAATAGCATATTATTAATTGCAAATATAGTTGCTAAAATAATTATTTTGCATATAAGTTTTTATTGTGGTTTTTAAAAAAAGCAAAAATAATAAGCATACTGCTTTAAGTAATAAAAAAAAAGCTAGTTAATCTTTAATACTTGTAAAATTAAAGTCTAAAAGCTCTAAAAAAATAAAAATTAAAAAAGTCAAATCTATATATTATATACTAAAGTTTATTAGCTAGCAAGTTTACCGGCAGGTAAGTAAATAAATAATAAAAGTGTTTTTAGCAATATAGATAGCTATATAGTTAGCAGCAAGGTAGCAAGCAGGTTAACAAGCAAAGTAAATAGTCTAGTTTACTAGTACGTAAGTTAACTAGCAAATTAACAAAAGTTAATAAAAGTTAAGTTTTTTTGCTTAAAAAATTATACTATATATAATATATAAACTTTTATAATAATATTATAATATAAAATAAATAGAATATAAAAAAACTTAATTTGTAAACTTTAGCTTTAAGTAATAACTAGCTAAAACTTAACTATAATAAATATTTAACGCAAGCAAAAGCTGCTAAAGCTAAAACTAAAAAATTTATTACTTGTTATGCAAAAATTTTAATTTTGCAATATGTTTTTTTTTTCTAGCAGTAAATTAATATATATTTAGCTTTATAGCATTAATATTTTACTTTTTTTATTATAAGCATAACAATTTGCTTTTAAAAATATATAGCGTTTAAAAAAAGCAGCAGTTAAAATAAAATAAATCGGTTTAAAAAGCTTTATAATATAGTATAAAATAATAAAACAATTTAATAGTCATTATTTAAATAGCTTTAATTAAAGTTAAACTACCGCCGAACCAACTGTTGTTTTGCTTAAATATATTTTGCAGTATTCTAATATTTTTTATTATATGCTAATTGTAAAATATTATATATTTTTTGCTAGCTAAAAAAAGTTATAATAGTAAATTGGTTATGCTAAACTAGCAAATTTGCATTATTAAAAAAAAATATTATATTATTAATATTATTTTTAAACATTAATAACTTAGTATTTTATTAAATAGGTATATTAAATATATAGCTACTTTATATAAAAAATACTAAAGCATACAATATTTTATATTCATATATATCTATTTTAATAAAAACAAGCAAGCAAAAATAATTACAAATATAAAAACTATCTTATAAAATAGCAGCTTAATAATCTTAGTTAGAAATTATTTTAATTTTCTGCAGGCAGTTATTATTACTTTAAACTATAACTAGTATATTAATAGTATTTGCTATATAAAAATATAATAAAAACATATGCTAGTTTTGTTAACTTTATTTTTATATAAACACTTGTGCTATTTTTATTACAATTTAACCAAAAATAAAATAAAAAAACTACAAAGCTAACTAAGCTAGTATAAATTAATAGCCGTTTAAATTTAAAAAAACATTATTAATTAAAAAAAAAAAGTTTATTTTTATATTTTTAATATATATTATATAACTAGTAAAAAAAAAGTTAAAAATAATAGTGTTTAAAAATTGCAAGTTTAAAATTGCTAAATTTTAATAGTTATAATTAGCTATAAAATATGCAAAAAATAAAATATATTAAATACTTTTGTTTAATTTACTAAAATAATTTGCAAATGTTAATCTAATATTATTAAATAGCAATTTTGTTAGTTTAAGCAAACCAAAGTTATCAAATAAAAAAAAAAAACTAGCTATAATAGCTTTTATACTTTTAATAGCTTATATAACTTTTATATTTACTTTATTATACAATAAATAAAACATAAGCAAGGTTAATAAAAGCAAGCAATTTTGCAGGTGCTTAGCAATATATATATATTATGCCAACAAGTTACAACTGTTCTAAAGCTAATACTAATTATCTATAAAAAAGTTTTTTTGTTTATTTATATCTAGTAGCTAAAGCTGCTTATATTTTATAGCTATAAAGCTAGCAAAAGCAAAAATATTTATTGCTTAGTTTTTAGTATTATAAAATAAGCACCCATTAAAAAAATTATATATAGCTAAAAATATTTTAAAAAGTGCTAAATATTTGCTAATAAAAAGTTTAGTATAAAATTTAATATTTTAAGGTACTAGCTTTGTCTTTTAACTAGTAAATCTAGCTTTTAAGCTTTTAAGTAACCTTTAGCTATCACTTTTAGTTTTTTTTATAAAGTTAATAATAGCTGCTAAATAGCAGTTTAAATTAAAAACTATAAGCAGCTATTAAAAATTGTTATTATTACTTTTATAATTAGAATTAAATTAAATTAAATTTATTATTAAGCTAAACTTTTTTTGTAACTTAATTAGCAAATGTTTATTGCTTTATTGGTTTATATAAAATACTATAGTTGCACCTAAAAAATAGTTAGTAATCAAGATTTTAATAATATAAATATAAATTATGCTTAAAATATATATACTTATTGTTAAATAACTTTTTATATATTATATATTAAAAACAATAAAAAGCAAAGAAAAAAAGCATTATATATTTAGCAAATGTTAGTATAAAGCTAAATAATAAGTACAGTTAAAAATAACAAAATAAAATATAAAATAAAATATAAATAAATTAAATAAAAAAATAGTCTTTATAAAATCTATAAAATCTTAAGTTTAGTGCCATACTATACTAAACTTTAAAAAAGTTTATATTATTAAGTTTGCTATATTATTTAAGCAGTAAAAAGTTTAAGTATAATTTACCGGTTATAATAATAATATACTAAAGCGTATATAGTTTAAAATTTACAAAACAAGATTAATAAATTAAAAAAATAGATAGTACTAAATTAAGCTAAAAAATTTAAATGTACTTTACAGTAGCTAACATATATAAATATAGCCTAAATAAAAATGTATAGTAAAAAAAATCTCTACAAATAAAAGCAAAATAGATAATAGCAAAATTAAGTATAAAATAAGCAGAAAAAGTTGTAATAGTAGCTTATAAAACATAGCTACTACTTTTTTATATTTTAAACTACTTTACTTTTACTAATAGCAACTTATTATAAATCACTATTTTTAGCTTGCTTTTATAATTACTAATTAATTTTTTTTAGATAGTATATTATATAGTGTTAAAAAATAGCTATATAAATAGCAAATGCTAAGTATTGCTTGTATACAAAAGCAATTAAATTAACTAAAAGTACTATAGCTAATAAAAGTAGCTAAAAAAAAAATAGTTTAAAAGCAACTAAAATAAATATAAATTAATAGTTATAATATAGTAGCATTATAAATGCTATAATCCTATAATTTTATAATTTTATTTATATAAGGTTTAAAAAACTAAAGGACCTTAAAAAACTAAGCTAAAATAGCTAAAATAGCTAGGCTGTATAGCTAAATTGTATAGTTTTACCTATATTAAAGTAAAGGGCCAGCTATATAGAACTAGCAAAGCTAATAAAAACTACTAAAACCTGCTAATCCTTTTTAACCTCTTTAGCAGTTTTATACTACCTTTGCTAACAGCAGTAATATTATAGTTATATAGTTTTTTTTTTTTTAACTTTTATACTTCTTTAGAATTTAATTAAATTAACAATTTTAATTAAAATAATTATATTAATCGAAAGCCTTTTTTTTTTTTTTATTTTTAAGTATATTTTATATATATAATTTTATTAAAAACAATAGCATATACAGCTGCAAAAACAAAAGCAAATAAAAAGCCTAATATGCTTTTTATATATGCTTATACTAAAGTAATAAAATTTAAGCCTTTAGACCTTTTAAAACGTAAATTTAAAGTTAATAACTTACTTGCTATTTTTTTAAACTTGTTTAAAGCTTTTTTTTTACATTGGCTTATTGCTAAGTAGGTTAAATACTATAAAAAAGCCGCAAAAAAAAACTATATATATTAAGTTTAAAAAAAAAGTGCTAGTAGTTAACTAGTTTGCTAAAATTATATTGCTTTTTAGTTTTTATAACCTATATAAGCTTATATAAAAAAAATGCTATTAATAATTATTGGTCCTAAAAGCAAAACTTTTGCTTAAAACATACTTTTTTGTTATTTTTAAGCAAAAATTGCTTTTAAAGTTTATTTAAGTACTTTACTTTTTAATATTTTAAAGCTAAAAACGCAAAGCTTCTGTAGCTTTTTTTAAAGGTTTTAAAAGTTTTAAAAGTTATTAAAATAACTACTAAACATTTTATTATAGTTTTTTTAGCTATTATAGTTAATAAATCGATAATTACGTTTATAAACTGTTTAATTATAACTATATATATATAAAAAAAACTTAATTTTCTAGGCTTTAAGCTATGTTTTAGATTAATTGTAATATTATAACTATAAAGGGCCTATAGGAATACTTTACTTTAAAAAGCTTTTGCTAAATTAGCGTTAAAAATGGGTGCCTAAAAATATACTACCGGCTAAACAGCAGTTAAAATAGCTAAATAACACCTAGCAAATAATTATTACGCTAATAAAACAGCTGCTAAAATAGCTATATTATTTGTTTTATAATAACTTATTTATTTTAGTTAACCTATTAATTTATTTATATAACTATATAGGCATTAGTATAACAGCTATAGCATAAAAACGTTTTAAAATATATAAAACATTTATTAACTTTTGTATAAAAAATTTCAAAAAAAATTATTTGCTTTAAAATAGCAATTAAAATAAAGCTTTAGCTAACAGTAAAATATAGCAATTTTTTTACAAAAACAATATAAAAGTACTATTTATATTAACTGTATATTTTAGCTTAAAAAATTATATTTAAAGCTACTGCTGCAAGCTTTGTACAAAAACTGCTAACGCTATATTTAGTAATTTTTTTGCTAAAGAGGTAGCTTTACCAGCTATTGCAAACAACTATAATATTTAAAAAGCTAGCATTAATATAGCCAATTAGTTATAGTTATATAATAGCTAAAGTTATTAAATTTATAAGGGCCACAAATAATGTTTTTTTTTTCAATTTATTTTTAATACAGTTTTAACTAATACTTTTCTACTTTAAATATAAAGCTAAAAAAACTTTTTAAGTTAAAAGCTGTACAAAAACTAAACTATATAGCAAAAAGCTATTTTAACTGCTATTTTTAATAAATATAATTATTAATTAAAAGCTAGTACAAAAGGTTATTTTAAGCTAAATATGTTTAAATAAAAGTTTTTTAGCTATAAATTAACTAAAAAAAGCAAAAAATCAAACTATAAAGCTTTTATAAGCTTTATAGTTAACTTATAAAAGCATATAATTTTAAAAAAAATTAACAAAAACATAAGTATTAGCAAAAAAAATTAATTATAATATAAATATAAAAACTATAATATAGCACTTTATAATAATAATTTAATTAGCTATATAATTTTAGTTTAATGCTTACTAAAAATTATAAAGCTAAAAAAACATATAATACTTTTAAAAGTATTTATTTTCTTTTTAAAACGGCTAGTTTTTTTATTTTGTTATTAGTACTATATATATAAATAAAAAGCTATATAACCTAGCTATACAGCTTAACTATTTTAGCTACTTTAGTTTAGTTTTTTTAATAGTTAGAATAGCTAGCAGCATAAGTAGCTAAAAAAGGTTTTTAATAGTATAAATAGCTATATGGTTAGCAGCAGGTTGGCAAGCAGGTTTGCTAATATGTAGGTTGGCTAGTAGGTTAACTGCTAGGTTTACTAAAACTGCTAAGGCTGCTAAGAACTATTATTAAAATTGCTAAAAAAGTAAAAAAATATAAAAACAAAAGCTTTTTTGCTTTTAATTACAAAAGCCTTTAGTAATAGCTAGTTTAAATATAACTAACTATTTTATAAGTTTTTATATAAATAATAACTTTATTTAAGTTTATAAAAAAAAATAAAATAGTATAAACTAAAAAAATAAAAATTAAATAAGTTTTATAAGTTTATAAAGCTTTAAGCAAAAAAATAAATAAAATAGTTAATAGTTTTTTTAACGGATATTTATATTATATTTTCTAGCAAAATATATTTTATACTGTAAGCTATACTGTAAAATAGCACTTAAAGTTTTTAAAAAAGCATTAAGCATAATAAGCTATTACTACTATTTATTTTAGCTGGTTATATAGTAAGTTTATAAATTTTATGCTATTTAAAACTTTATACTTTATGCGCTTAGTAGTCTTAAAAAATAAGCTTGTAAGCTTTATTAAAAACATATAAATATATATTAGCTATACAGCAAATACTATTATATTATAAAAGTTTTAAGTTAAAGCAGGTCACTTATGCTACTATAGTTATTACTATTATTTATTTAATTTTTTTTTATTAGTTTTTAGGTCATATTTTAGGTTTTATTTATAAATTTAGTCCATACTTTATATATATATATAGCCTAATATATATTACTATGTATTATATAGTAAAGCTTTTTAGTTTAAAAAGTTTTAATAAGTATTATATAGCTAGGGTTAGATTTTTATTTAGCTTGTTAATATATTAGCGGCTAAAAACTATAGCAAAAATAGTCAAAAATTATATACTTTAGCTTAAATAATTTACTTATTATAAACCTATATAATAAATTTAATTTTTAATATTTTTAGGTTGTTTATAGTTAGTATAAAACTATTTTTAAACAATAACTATCTATTTTTATTATAAATACTACTAAAAAAAAAAACTAATAAAAGCTTTAGCTTATTAATAAAAGCAATTTAAATAAATAGTATAGCAAACATTTAACTATATAAAATTTTCTATATTATTAAAGCAAACATTATATAATTAAACTAGCAATTTAAATAAGCATAGTTTAATATTAATTTTATTATTTTTTTAATATTTTTTTTATTTAAAATAAAAAATTAAAAGTTAAATAAAAAAAGTGCTAAAAAAAGCAGTAATAGTTGTTTAAAAAAACATATTTAACCCTTTAAGTATATATTTTTTAAAAAAAATAGCAAGCTATTAATTTTAATAATATATAGTATTATATTTAAAATATGCTAGTTTTTTTAAAAAAGCTTGTATATATAAAACCAAGTGCTACTAATTAAGCAAAGCATTTTCGTAAAAAAATGTTTAAGCAGATTTTATTATATGCTATTTAAAAGTTTATTTTTTAAATTAGTAAAGTTTTTAGCTAGCTTTTTATTAAATATAAGTAATTGGTATACCGGTATAGTACAGTAAATAAAAAAAAGTTATTTATATATTTTTAAAACAGGTTATATAACTTAATAGCTTAAAATTAAAAAGTATAGCAGTAACTTAAGTATAATTATATATAATTAAAAACTAGTTATTAATTAATTAATATACTAAAATAACTATATAGCATATAGAGCTTTAATATAGCCTGTTTTTAATATATAGTATAAAACCTCGGCTAAAGTACCAACTAAAATTTAAAATAAGTAGCTTAATTAAATATATAACTGCTAAAGTCTTTTTAATAGTATACAAAATACTTTTTTTAATTTTCTTTTACTAAAGACTAAAGTTATAATAGTTTTTATTAAGCCAACTAAATTTTATATTTATTTTTAGCTTTGCTTTAAGCTTTTATGCTATTTTATAAAAATAGTCAGCTAAATTAAACATAACAGCAAGCTTTAAACCTTTTTTTTAATATATAACTATATATATAATTTTTTTAAAGTAGCAAATAAAAATGCTCGTTTAATTATGCTAACTTTTTTTAATAATAAAATAACGCTTAAAATAGCTATATTTTTATTGAGTAAAAACATTAGGCAAATTGTAAAGTTTTTTAAAGCAAAGCTGCTTAGCTACGCTAGATAGGTTTAAGTTAATAAAGCAGTTATATTGATATTAAATATTTAACGTTATAAGCATAAGCTATGGTTGCTTATTTAAGTGCTTTTTTATAATTTAGGTAATATTGGCATTAAATAAAAAAAAACTATTGCTATTTATATTAAGGTTTATAAAAAAAGTTGGGAATAAAAAAAGCAGATTAAAGCAGCAATTAAACAGTATTATTTTTTAGTAGTAAAAAAGCTTAATAGCTAGATAATATAATAATTTTTAAAATAAGTAAAATAAAATATTAATATTGCTTTTTATATACTAAACTGCTAAAAATATCTAAATAAAAAAAATAAAGTAGGTAGCAAAATTTTTAGTAAGTTAGGGAAAATTGGGAATATAAAAAGTAAGCAGGCAAACCTTTGCTTTTGAAAAGTAGGTAGCATATATTTTATATATATAAAAAAAAAGTAATAGTAAAATTTGGTAAGTGCTATAAGCAATACTAAAGTACTTAAATATTTATATATATATAAATCTAGGTCTTTTAAGGTTGGCTTTTATAATAAAAAATAGTATTAATTTAATATATAAACTGCACTATTAATATTTATAGTATAAAATTAGGGTTATATATTATATTATATATAGAAAATAATATTAACTATATTTTTAATATGCAGTTTTTTACTGTTATAAATAGCATATATTATGGCTACTAAGTTTTTAAATATATGCAATCTTATATATATTATATATATATTATAACTATAAAATTAAATAAAAAAAAATAGTATAGTACTAAAGTATAAATAGTATATAAGTGATTTAGTAATGTTATATTAGTTAATAAACTGTTAAAAGTATTATTTTATAAAGTGAATAAATAGACCTATAGCCTAAAAGGTAGGTAAAAATATAAGACTTAATAAAAAAATTAATTAAGTTTTAATTTTTTAGATTTCTAGGGGTTATTTATTTTTTAATAAAGTATTTATTTTACTAACGCTTTGTTTTTAAAGCTTTAAAGCAAAAAAAGCTTTTTATAACTAAATATTTTAATAAAGCTAAAAAAAAGCTAATAGTTAGTAGTACTTTTAAAATTAGTTAACTAGTTATACCAGCCTTAAAAGTTTAAAAATAGCCGGTTAGTTTTTTAATTTAGTTAGTTTTTAAAACTTTTACTAAAAGCTATACAAAAGCTATAATATTAAACTTTAAAGACTTTTAAAATAGTTAGTCCTTTAAGGTCTTAAAAATAACCTGCCGGTGTTTAGCCGGTAATTAAACGGTGATTTATAACAGCTATATAACTAAGTTTTTTGCTAATTTTTTAGTAAGCAGTTAGTTTTCTAGTATATAGCCGGTTTTTTAACTAAGTAAGTTTTTAAGGCTTTTTAAATAATTTTTTAATTAAAACTTTTTAGATTTTTTACTAATATCTAGCTACTATTTTACAATAGTTTTAAGTTTTTTACGCTTTAAAGTTTAAAGCTGTACGTTTTAAAATGCTTTTTTAGTGCTTTAAAAAAGCTATGCAGCAGCTGTGCAAAAAGGTTTTTAAAAAAAGCTTTTTGTTTAATAGGTTTTAGCAACTTTTTTGCTAGCTTTTGTTATAGCTAGTGTTTTTTTTTAAGGTTTTAGGCTTTTAGTTGTTTTTTTAGCCTTTAAATTTTTTGTTATACTTAGTTTTTATTGGCTATATCTTTTTTTATAGCCTTATACTTTTTTATTAACTAGCTGCTTTGCAGCTATTATAGCTAAAGTTTTGAATTTTTAAGTCTTAAACTTATATGCTGGTGTTTCAAACTTATTTAGTGCTTTAATAGTAAACTATAAGCTACTTAAGCAAAACGCAAGCTGTTTATTTTTTAAAATAGAAACTTAGTATTAAAAAATAAACACTTTAATGTTATTAAATAGGTTATAAATAAGTGCTTGCTATTAGTGCTATGTATAAACTGCAGTTAGCATACTAAAAGCTAGTTTTAGCAATAACCTAAAGTTACTTTTTAAATTATTAACTTATACTTTTGCAGACAATAAGGCCTACATAAAGTTCTAGCAGCTTGGTCTCTGCCTATTATATTAAAGCTGTTATTGGGTCTACAGTTGGCTACTTGTTTTGCTAGCGAAAAAAACAGCGTAGTGCTTTTTTTTACTTGTTAGGTTAGCAAATATATTATTTAGTAAAGAGTAAGGATACTTCTAGGTAAGACAAAACTTTTGTAAAAAAACTTTAAAGAAAACTTTAAAAGGCTTTAAATATATATATAACTTAAAAATAGCTTTAAAAGTATTTAGAGCTTTTATGTGTTAATAAAGTTTTATTATACTTTTATAGTTAGTTTTTAATACTACTTACTATCTCGCGGTGCTTTTTTTCCTAGTTTAGCTAGTATATAAGCTGGCTGCCGACTTTTTCCGACTTTTTACTTATATTTACTTTAGTAAGGCAAGGTCCTTAAGGGTGTTTATATAGCAGGAGCTACAAATACTTCTAGGGCAGCTGGTGTATACACAGTATATAAAGCACATAAGCATATATTTTTAAGCCTAGAAATATAACCACCTTAAATGCTTGCTTATTTATAGGAGAACATTAATATTTGCAGCACTTTGGAGCAAAAAAAAACAACTAAAAACTAATAATACTAAACTTTAATAAAATAGGTTTTATTATAAAGCAGTATAAGGTTAAATGTTGTAAAATATATATAACATTAAGTAGCTTTTTTTAAATAATACAACTGTATATTACCCTATACCTAGCTACTTATATTTACACTACTTTTTATATATAGTTTTAAAAAATACTAATAATTTGGTTGTTTAGAATAGGCCGTTTAATTTTTAACCTGCTAGCAATTTTTTTTTGCGTAAAGTACTTTAGCAAGCTTGTTAAATATTATTAGCATTGGTTTGTTTTAAGCATTGCTAAAGATTTAGGGATAGATATTAAAGGGAAAAAAATCTTTAAAGCAAAGTTTTATTTTTTTTTTTATAACCTGCCTATACTTATTTTTAATAACTGTTTTTTAGTACTTATAATTTATTATTAGTATTTTATTATGTAGTGCTGTTGTTTAAATAAAAGCTGTTGTATAGTAGGAGTAAAAAAATAAAAAGCAGTTTTTAAATAATTAGTAGTTTAGCTTTATAACTATTATAAAGCTAAGCTTGTTTTTAAGTATTTATAAAAAATATTTAGCGATTTTTTGTTTAAGGTTATTGTTTAATTGGCTATATGCTATTTCGAAAATAAGGTAAAGCTATATATTACTTTTGTATATTTATTGGCTGTTTAGATTGGTCTTTTTAGTAGGTTGTTTGGACTAAGGTTGCTTTAGTCTAGAGATATATATTTTTATTGAAAACTGTTTGCAAGTAATAAAACAGCAATAAAACTAGGTTGCAGAAAGGGTTGTTGTTTTAATTTAAGTAAGTTTTCTGCTGATTGCTATAGTTAATAATACTACAAATCTTTTATAGATATTTATAATTTTTATAATTTTTAATTAAAGCTAACTAGTTTTTTTGTTTTAAAACTTTTGAACGTTTTATATATAATAATCTAGTAAACCGGCGGGTTTAAAAAGTTTGCAATATAGCTTTTTATAAGACTTTTGGTCTCTAATATATATAGGCTAGCAATTTTACAATACTATTTATTTTTTTTTAAAATAGCGTTAAATAATATGGTATGCTTAATTAATAGTAGCTTGATTAGTATTGCTTTTTTTTTTGCTAGCAATAAAGGGTGGGCTAATTAAAAAAAAATAAAATAAATAATTTATGCAAAGTTAAAAAAGTGGACTAGAGCAGTTTGTATTTAAGTTATTGTTTAAAAAAGAAAAAAAATTAAATAGTTGTATAAATATAATTTGGACGATATTTTAATAATATATAGTTAATAAATTAAACTTAAAGGCCTCTAAATTACCACTTTTGTTTATATAATTAAAAGCAAACATAGACCTAGTAGGAGTAAGCAGTAATATAGCTTGCTAATGCAAAAATAAAGATTTATGCCTATTATTTTCTTTAACGCTAAAGTTAGTACTTATGCTTTTATAGTTTAATGCTTTTAATATTAGACTTTTATTACTATAATTAATTATATAAAAACTTTATGTTTTATATATATTATTTATAGGCAGCAATGCCATGTTTAATATATTAATCTAACTTAATATTTATTAGCTTATAGCTTTTATTAAAAAAAATTATGTACTAAAAGTATAGTATATTTAATAGTACAAGCTTTTTAAAAAAACAAACCTTTTATTATAAAAGCTATTACTAAGCAGCAAAAAATAATTAAAATAATATAGTCTGCTAAATAAAAATAAAGCTTGCTGTTTTAAAAATAAAAAGTATAGTAAATTATTAAAAACTAATCTAGCTTAGTAGTATAAGTTTATAATTAAAATAGTGCTTAAGCTAAATAATAGCTTTTATAATAAAAGTTAAGATTTATATAGCAGTTTACTTAATATTTTTGTTTGTTTAATAAGCTAGCAAGCTTTACTAAAGTATGCAAACCAACTGAGGGTAGCTTTCCTCTATTTATTTGAGAGTTCTGTGCAAGTATTATACAAATAATCTATAAAGTATATAGCAGCTATACTAACTTTTATACCTATATTATACACCTAAAAAGTTTATAACTTATATAACTTTATTAAAATTAGCTTTATATATATATAACTAATACTAATTAATAAATAATTTAAAGCGCTATTAATTAGTACTAGTTATATATATATACAGCTAATTTTAGTAAAATTATATAAGTTGTAAAGTTTAGTAGCTAATTATATGGCATAATAAGGTAGTAGTATAGTGCTATAATATAGCAAATAGTTTGCAAGTAATTTATATAGTATTTATATAAAACTTTTAAGTAAACAAGGGGGGGCTATTTTTAGTTTGTTAAATTGCTTGCTTTACTATGCTTTATGCCGCTAATAGCAAATAATAGCATATTTAATTAAATTAAGTATTTTTATTTAGCATATTAACTAAGTACTACCCTTATAAAAATAAAAGCTATTTTATACAGTAAGCACTATAAAAAGTAATTTAGCTATAGTATATTATATTTATTTATATATAACTAAACTTTAAACTAAGTATACTGCTAAAAGTGCAAAACAATATAAAACAAATCTATTAACACTACTTGTTTGGACTAATAGCATTATTAATACTGGCAATATAAAAGGCTACTAGTTTAAACAAGTAAAAAAATTCCTAATTAACTGTTTTAAACCAAATTATTTTAATTATATAATATTTTTTAACAAGCATATAAAAAAAAAAGCATAGTAAGCTATATGCTTAAAATATATATATAAAAAAATTTTTTTTAATTTAGTAGTTTTTTAATAGCAACTTTTTATTATAAACATAATTATTATATACTTTTATAATTTAAAACTTAGGGCTATTTATATATTATAAACTGCTAAGCATTTATATTAAACGTTTATATAAATTATTAGAAAACTATATAAATCTATATAAATATCTATATAGATACCTATATAAACAAAAAAGCCATTTTTGTATATAAGCAGTAGTTAGCATTTAAAATAGTTAAAAAAGCCTTATGCAACAATAAAAGTTTTTTACTTACTTTAAGTACAAAGTTTTTAATACTATAGTTATATATGTTTGCCTTTAAAAGTACAAAACAAAAAAGCTATTTATATATAAATATTATTTACTTTAAAATAGCAATTATAGTTTTTTTTACATTAATAAATATTTATAATATACTTATATATTATTATTTATACTAAAAAGCCTATAACAAAAAGTACAATAAAACTTTATTAATACTTAAAGCTTATAAATATTTTTAAGGCTATTTTCTAGTTATATATATATTTAAAGCCTTTTAAGGTTTTTTTTAGAACCTTTCTACAGAAATCTTGTTTTATTTTTTACTAAGCAATATATTTGCTAACCTAACAAATAAAGCTTATTACTTTTTAATAAATCTATATTAGTCCAACTTTTTAAAAATAAAATATTTCTAGCATTTATAATATTGTTATATAAGTTAATATCTAAAGGTAAGTTCTAGCTAATATTTCTTATGTTTCTATATTTTTTTTTTCTAACGTTAGCTTCCAAGCTTATACTTAAAGTTATAGTAAGGCTATTTTTTTTTGTTATATTTACTGTTTGTTATAAATTATTATTTAAGCATAATAAAAAAATGCTAGTTATACTAAATACACCGCCTAAGTCTTTGCTATTATACAGCAGTATTATAACTATAATATTATTGTTTAAATATTGTTAGCTATTATTTAAAAATATTATTAAAGTATTAAATTATATTTACTAATTTTATTAAATTTATAACAGTAGTAGTGGTATATAATATTAATAATCTAACCTAAGTATTAAAAGTTGCTTAGCTAATCTACAGTTATATAGCGCTTAGCAAAAGCATTTTTTGCAACCTTTTTTAATATAACAATTAACCAATTTATAGTTTTAAGTTCTATTTGCAGCTGCTTTAGTAGAGTGCTAACTAGGTTAAAAATAAAAAAAAATAAGCTTAATTAGTTTAAAACCAAATATTAATATTATAATATATTAGTTAAATAATAAATATAACATTTTTTAACCTTTTTTTAATAATAAGTTTAGTATACTATATTTAATATTTAGTAGCTACTATACTAAAAGCTAACAGCTTTTATATAATATTGTTCTTAAAAGCTTTATATAGTTAATTTATACTTTTGCAATAATAGTACATAGTTTTTATTAAAAGTAGTTAAAACAGTTTAAATAAAAAAAGTAAACAATTACAGTATCTAAAATAGCAAATTGCTATATTAAAATTGTAGCTAGTTATATGGTTGTTAGCGTTAATATTAAAAGCATGCTATTATTCCTTGTATAGCCAATTTATACTTTGTAAAGTAAATAGTATATTAAGTTTTTAAAGCTTTTATTCGATTATTTATTTTAATAATATTAGCGTAAAACAAAACTAAGCATTATATATAGTAAAATATTTAAACGTTTATTATTTAAAGCTAAATTGTTAATATAAAGTTTTCGTTGTTTTATGCTAAAAAAGTTAGTAAAGTTGTTAGTTTTTTAATAAGTCTATTTAAAAAAACAATTATATAAAATCTTTTTATTAAACATTAACCAAATAATTTTAATAGATTCTAATATAGCCTATAGTTTAACATAGTATTTTTTTTTTTATGTTTGCTAAAAAATTTTTATTTTTTTAAACCTATCTAGCACTTAAAATGCTTAAAACTATATATTATCTAAATGCTTTAATTTACTTTACTACCGGCCGGAAAATACATTAAAATAATTTAAGCTTAGTTAATCAAAAGCATATAAAGTACAATCAAAGCTTAAAATAATAATATTAATTATAACTTAAATTAGCAACATAATAACTATTTTATATATATAACATAAATAAAAAACTTATTTAAAATATACTTTGCTTACTATTATTTATTAAATTAGTTTTAGCATATAATAAACTACAAGCTGCTATAAATATTATATAGCTTAAGCATATAAATTTAGCTAAAAATTTCTAACCAAAAATATAAAAGTATAAAAAAAAAAAACTTTTACTATAGTTAAAATACTATAGTTAATAGTTATAAACCACCTATATTTGCATACTTTTAACACCTTAAAAAATATTTCTGTTCGAATTATATAGTACTTACTTTTTTTAGCTTAAGCGTTACCAATATTATATTGTTGCCGTCCCTTTTTTTATATAGGTACCAATACTATAGAAAGCTAAATTAAATTAATTATATACTTTGTCCATTTTAAAAGTATTAATTAAACTTGCTTACTAGTAATAAAAACCTAGGTACCTAACCTATAATACTAGCAAAGCTAAAAAGCAGGTTATTATATAAATATTTAACTTATATAGCTATTTAACCTAACTTAAGCAGTTGGTTAAGTAGATTAATATTACAACAATATTATAAAAAAAAAGTTTAAAGGCTAGCTAAATTGTTATATTATTCTTTTAGTATTAATAGTTTAGTTTAATCTTTATTAGTATTTATAGTTGCTAAAACCTTATACCTTAAGTAAGTAAAACATTTTTATTATTATATAAAGCTTATTTAGCTATTAAAACTTTTATTAGGTACATACTCACATCTTTTCTCCCGTTAGAATACAAAACAAAAAAACCTTTTTATATATAAATGCCCACCTTTTAGAAGTAGCAATTAGGGCTCTTTTGCGTCAATAAGTATTCAAAACCTACCTATATATTAATATCCATACTGTAAAAATTATAACACTAACTATCCAAAACGCTATTTATAGCTTATATATAGCAATAACTTTTTTATTTATATAAATATATATATAAATATTTATATAAACTTATTTAGCTTTTTAATAACTTATATAAATATTTAGCAGTTTATAACATTAAAAAAGTCCAATTAAAAATAGTTATAATTGCAAACTATTTTATTAAATATAAAGTAATGTTTTAACTATAACATATTTTAAATTACCTTAAACTAAAAAAATAGTAAAGCTATTTATTTACTATAGTTTAGTTAAAAATAATATTTTTTATTAGATATAATATTGCAAGTATTATATCAATAATAAACAAGTTTTAAAATAAAGGTTAAAAGTTTTCTATTTATACTAGTATAATATATTAAACCATATATTTAATTTAATATTTTTACTAACGCATTTGTTTTTTTAATTTTTTTTCAAAAATTAGTTAAAGCTTTAGTAATATCGATTATAATATTATACTTTTGTTTAAGCCAAAACTTTATATAGCTTGTTCTATTTAAACTAATAAGGCAAACTAGCATTTTATATGCTTAAATATTTTTAGTTTAAGTATTATTATTATGCTGCTTTCTAAAACTAGTCTAAGTACTATTTTAAGTTTTACCCAGCATATATAGCTTGTTGCTAGCTGCAAAAATATAGCCTATATTTATTTTAATGCTACCTAAAAAAAGTTGGGCTAAATAAAAAAAATTTAAATATAACAGGCCTAGACTTAAAGCTTATAAAAGCTTATTAAAATTAAAAAAATAATAAAAAAATATATAAAAAAGCAAAAAGCTATTTAAAGTAATACTAATAGTAAAAGCTATTACTTTTAATATATTTAAGCAATAGTTTATTATTTTTTCTAAAGTAGCAATAATAATATTAAAAACTATATTAGAAATATTAGCAATAAAGCAGTTAACTTTAAATTTAACTTAAATAGCAAGCTAGTTTGCTAATTGCTTATACTAGCTTTTAAACTCGGTTTTAGCCAAATTAAATTGCAGCCTGTATAGTTGGTACAAAAACATAAAAGCTATAATTATATAACTTTAATTATATATAATTAAAGTATGCAATATATTTAGTTTTTATATAGTTAATTTGTAAGCTTTAAATATACTATAACTAAAATAATCTTGCTAATAACTATTAATATTATACTTGGTTAATTTAGTTAGCAAAATTGTTTAAAAGGATCTTAATTTATTAAAGCTTTTTTTTTTTAATATTTTAATTTTTAAAGCTAGTATTTTGACTAAAAAAAACTTGTTGTTTAATATACTATTATATAGGTTATCTATTAAATTAATTACTTTTTTGCTTTGCTTTAAAGTACTATTAAAAAGACTTAGTAGCTAAAATTAGAACAGAAAAAAAAGCAACTAAACATATTAAATACTTAACAATATATATATTTGCTGCAGTAAATAAACATACTATTTTGCTTAAATTTAATTGTTTTAAATTTTTATTAATATTGCTATTATATTGCAAATTTTATAAAAATATATAAATAAACTATAAAAAAATTAGTTAGTTAAACTAATATATTTAATTATTAGTTTATTTTATAAAACTTACAAAAACAAAAGCTAGCTTTTTAAATGCTAGCATTAAAAAATAAAATAGCTTAAGCTTTTTATTTAGCAAATATTTTTTAGTTAATAAAAGAGAATTTTAAAGCAATGTTTAGCTTTAAATAGCTAGCTTTATTAAAAAAATTAATAGTATTAAATTGCAGTTGCTCGACTAAGTAAAAAAAGTAGCTTAATAACATTTTTGTATATAAAAAAATACTTAGTACTTGCTATTTTTTTGCTTTATAACAAGTTTTTATAGTATTTTTCCTTTATTAAGCAAATTAGCAATAATTATAAAGTTATATTCTCTAATTTTAACTATAGTAATAGCTTTATATATAAAGCTAATAAACTAAACAAATTTATAGCTTAAAGCTGCAAAACAGTAACGCTTTATTATAGCAGTATTATATATTAAAATAATATTAGCTTTTAGCTAGTACTAAATAAAGTATTACAAAAACTTTTTATTAATATATATGCTAAATATATTTAAAATAATAAATATTAGTAAAGCATACTACAAATAATAAAAAAAAAATATTAAAAATAAATATATACTTATTAGTTTATAGCTAATAAAGTTTAAAAACTTAAAAATATTGCTATTATTAAAATCAAGCTTTATAAAAATTTTAATATACTTAATTTATAATTAAATTAATAGCTTATAAATATAATAAAAACTAGGGCACAAGCAACCTATATTTAAACAATACTTTGCTTTAGCAGATTGAAAAGCTATTTTAGTTTTTAAACTAAATATGCTATATTAAAAAAAAAAAAAGTTTTAATTATTAATAATAAAAATATTAAAAATATAGTTATATTTATTATATACTAAAGTTAATCGACTTAAAAAGTTAATTTTTTGCTTGTTAGTTAAAAGTAGGCTATTAAATACTTTAAAACTATAAAAAGTATTAATTTAGGCTTAGCAAAAAATATATTTATTTTAAAAGTTTTAGTAATAATAAAATATGCTTAAAATAAATTAGCAAAAAGCTGGAAGTCTTTTAATAATAATAGCTAGTAATAAAATAAAAGCATAAACAAAATAGGAATAAACAAATCTATTAGCTTTTTATTTAATAAAAATATTTTAAAGCTTGTTATAAAAAAAACAGTAATTATAGTTCTTAAAGTTTTAAAATATATTTAAATAATTAATGCTTTTAGTATTAAAATATTTTCTTTCTAGAGCAAATTTATTTTTAAAATATTTTAACATTAAAAAAACAGAAATATTAAGTAGAAAAAAATATAAAAATGTTAGGTTTAAATAATAAAAAAAAAATATAAAGCTTATATATATAAAGCAAGTTTAAATATAAAGTTTATTTAGTTATTTAAAAATAAGTTAATTATATAAGTAATTTATAAACTATTTATAGCTTTACTATTTAACTTAGCTATAATAAGCTTTTTAATATAAATTAAAATGTACAAATAAGCTATATATATTTATTAATATATAAAAATTTTTAACTATTACTTTAAAATAAGTTATATTTATATATAAAATATTTTTTTGTTTTATACTATTAAAAGCAGTTATATATAGCTATAAATAGCCTAGGTTTTAATTTAAATTATATAATATTAGTATTAATATGTTTATTAGTTAAATTTATTTGCAACTTTTTATAAAGCAATATTTTAAAGCTAATACTATATTAAAATAAACTATTATATAAAGTTTTTTTAGCATGTAAGCTATAAAAATAATATTTTATACTAGCGTTTTATTATATATAAAGCTAAGCTATATAGTTTTTTATATTATATATTATAAACAATTAAATTAACTAAAAAGTATATTTTTATAGTAGTTTTTTAAATAAAACTAATATTAAATACTTACTATATTAGTACTAGATTTATTTTATAAAGTACTTTATTAAATATAATAAAAAATGTTTTTTTTACTATTATATAGCTTAATATATAGATTATTAGCAGAGCTATATAAGTAGTAAGTTTTTTTACTACTTATACTATTTTTTTTTTTATTTTATTTTTTATTTTTTTTTAATACTAATTTAATTAAGCAATTTAACTAACTAATAGTAGCCCCCTATATTTACTTAAAAGTTTTGTTTAAAAAATTGCCTTCGGACTACTTAGTATAGTTATACTACTATACTATACTATTATTTATTATTATTTATTATTTTACTATATTAAAATTTTATAGCTTAAATAATTTAATTAGCATAAATTATAATTTAATATAACTAATATTAATTAATAATAATTTAAATTATTTATTAATTAATATTAGTTATACTTTTTTACGGCTTATATTAGCTAGGTTATATAAATTATAAATTTTGTTAGTTAATAATATAGCTTTAATATTATACTAATATATTAAAAAATAAAACTAACTATATTAAATATTATAAGTTAATAAAGCTTTTAATAAAGTTAATGCTTAAGCTAAAAAAAGGCTTTTTTATAGCAGTTTTAATATAAATATTTTAAGCAAAAATATTTTTTGCGTAAGAACAGCTAAATTAGCATGCCAAAAGTATATAAATATAGTAAATTTTACTAAGCAAAAACTACAGTTGTATAACTTTTATATAGCTATTATATAGCTGCTATATACTTTATAAATTATTTATATAGTACTTATATAAGCTTGCATATGCTATAAACAATAATATTTATATATTATATAAAATATTACTTACTTTTTATACAACAGTTTACTATAATATTATTTTTGTATACTTAAAATACTAAAAAATATATATTGTATAAACTAAATAAAAAGTTTTTGTTTTTTTAAAAACATAATAATAAACGGTTTTAGTATTTTAAATATAGCTTAATATAGCTATTTATAAAAAAACTATTTTTTGCTAAAATAGCAAGCTAATATATTTACAATAAGTTAATAAATTTTATAAACAGCAGTTTAATATTAAATATAAAAGTTTTAATAGGCAGCTTTTTAATATTGCTAAATATTTTACAAAAAAAAACTAAAAACTTTATACCGCTTTAAAATAAATATATAACTAATAAAATAATATTAATATAGCTACTTAAACTTAATATATAATATAAAAAGTACTATAGCAGCATAAACTAACTAAAAATACAAAAGCTTTTATTAGTATATCTTATAAACAAAATTATAAATATTTATAATAGCTTAATAAATATAGTAAAAATAAAAAGCATACGTTTTATAAAGCTATATTTAAAAAATAATAATAAATTTATATTAAATAATAATGCTACTATAATATAAACTTTAAAAAGGTTCTATTTAATTTAAATATAACCTATAAAGGTTTTACTAATTAAATAAAAAAATAAATTAAATATATAAACTAAATTTAAATTTTATAAATTTAGTAAAAACTTTTTTTTTATATAATTTATATTTTACTTTATATTTTATTTTGCTATTTTATACTGCACTTATTATACTGTTAACAATAAAATAATATATAATACTAAAAATATAATAAAGCTTTAGTTTACTAAATTAAAGTTGCAAATAAAAATAATTAAAAACTTTTTATATACTAACAAATTTAAAGCCAATAATAATATAATCTTTAGAATTTTTAATATACTAGCTAAGCGTAAAGTAGTTATATAGTATAACTATTTAAATAGATATAAAAGTATATATACAAAATTAAAGCAAAGCTAGGCGGTTAGTGCAATAAAATAATACTAAATATAAGCACTAGTAATAAAAAAGCTATTTTAAACTATAACTTATACCTAGAAGTTATATATTTTTTTATAAAGCCTAATAGTATAAAGTATAATAAATTGTTTAAACGTTTAAGTAATAGTACTAATAGTAAGTATAAGTTGTATAATAGTATTAATAGCCTAATATAATAATATATTTATAAATATTTTAAAGTATTTAATGCTATTATATATAGTAGTTTAAAAAAGCTATTATATAATATTAATATATATAAGTTTTTTTCTATATATATAAAGTGCTATATAGCGTTCTATATATTTTTAAGATTAGTGTGGTTAAAAGCAAAATAACAAAAAAATAAAGCATAAAAAAAAAAAAAAAAGCAATACAAAAAAAAAAAGCACAAAAGCAATTACTATTAATAACTAACTATAAAAATATAATAATACTTTATTAATATATAAAAGCTTTAAATATTTTTAAAGCTATTTTTAAGTTATATATATATTTAAAGCTTTTTATTACTGCTAAAATACTATATTTATTAATTTATTTTTAAAATTTTTTTATTTGCTAAGTTATATTTTTGCAAAACAAATTTAGTATTATTATATTTTAAAGCTTAGTAAGCAATAGCTAAAGCTTATTAAAATACTAGCAAAAAGCATTATTATACTTAGGCCATTTATATATTGCTATATTAAAGTTATTAGCTTTATAAAAATAAAAGTAAAAAAATTTTATAAAGCTATTATATTATATAATTTTTTTGCTTTATTTACGTATATATGTTTTTTTTTTATTTTATTTTTATTTTTAAAGTTTTTAAATACTTTTTTAATTTAGTTGTTTTATTATTGCTTATTAGTACAAATAAAAACAGGTCTAATATTATAAAGCTTTATTAGTATAAGTAATATACTTATAGACTAAAACATTTAATTTAATAGCTGTAAGTATATAGCTACAAATATACAGCTGTAAATATATTATTTTAAAAATAATAGTTTTAGTTATTAGCTTTAAAACCTAAAATAAAAATAAGTTTTTTTTAGTAATATTTAGCTGCTTTATTAAAAAGTTATAAGTAAAAAATATTTAAAACTAATTATTTTTTTAAATATATTATAAGCAAGCAGTATTTATATTTAACTTTTTTATTAAATAAGCTATTAGTAAGCAATATTTATATTTAACTGTTTTATTAAACAAGCTATTAGTAAGTAGTATTTAAGCGCTTAATTTAAATAACAAGCTATTTTTCTAACTTATTAATAAAGTTAAACGTTTGCTAAACAATATTAATAATAAATTACTATAATAAAAATAGTTAAAAAATAGCTACTAAATAGCTAAATATTAAATATATATTTTTATATACTAAAAGGACCTTTATATAGCTTATATAAGCAGGCTTTATTTAAAATAGCTATTTTTTGCTAAAGTAAAAAGTATTTTTAATACTTTAGCACTTTAGGCAATAAAAAGTTTGTAATTAATAAAACTAGTAAAGTTATATATATAAATTATTTAATGTATAAAAAATAATAAATAAATATTAAAAAATAAGCTAATAAAGTAATATAAATAAAAATAGTTAATATAATAAGTATAAATAAAAAAAAGCTTTAAATATTATATATACTAATAGCTAAAAAAAAATAAACAAATAAAAAGTTAATTAATAATATAGTATACTAGATAATAATAAATAAGTATAAAAATATTTAATATAAAAATAAATATAAAAGTTAATAGCAGCTTAAAAAAACTTATATTAATATTTAAATAAAAAAAAGCTATTTTTTAATTAAAAATTATAGTTAACTTTTGTTTTACTTATTTATACTTTATTTATTAAAAACAAAAACATATTTATTTTTGTTATTACTTATTTTTTTTTTTTTTTTTTTTTTTTTAGTTAGTTATATTTTAAGCACTATTTTAATTTTTTTTTATATTTGCATATTTTGTAATTTTATTATGCTTATATATATTACTTTTTATTTAAAAGCTTTTTTAGTTTTAGCTATATAACGTTAGCTTAATAAGTATAAAACTAAAACTAAATTATAATAACTTTTATATAAACTTATTTTATAATATATATTATATTAATTAAGCATATTATAAGTTTTATAGTATAAATATATTAAAACTTTTTTTTTTATTTTTTTTTATATAACATAATAACTTGTTACTTTTCTAAAAAAATTATATTTTTTAAATTAACTTTTATAATTAACTAAAAGTATAGCATATATATAGTATAATAAATATAAATATAAATTAGTATATAAATATAGCTTTAGTTTTGCAATTTGTAATTTTTAGTTTTATAACTTTTTAAATTTTTTATTTTTGTTTTGCAAGGCTTACAGCTAAATATATAGCTAAAGCTTGCAAATAAAGCTTTTATAGGTAAAATATATAAATAAATCTTATGTTTTTTTTATTTTTAAGCTTTTAATCGAAAGTTTTAATTATATATTTTTATATAAACGTAGCCTTTAGTTATAATAGTTTTGTAAACACTCTAAAAATGCTATATAATAAGCTATTAAAAAAAAAAGAAAATAAAAAGTTTTAGCTTTAGTATAATTAATAACAGGCCGCTTTTTTACTTTTAAAAATAAACTATAATTTTAACAGTTAAAACAACTAAAGTATAATATAAAAATATAATTATTTTAAAATACTTAAATATAAAGCCTAAAAAAATTAATAAATATATTTTAACCGCTTTTATATATAAATAACTAAACTATTTTAATATATATAAACTATAAAACATAGTAAAAAGCTATATTAATACTTATTTAAATTACTAATAGTTTTTTTTTTATAAAGTTTTTACTAGCGTAAGTACAAAAGATTTTAAAATAGCAAAAAAAAGTATACTATTAAAATAAATAAATAATTAAAAGTATAAAAAAGCAATATTAAAATATAAACTAGAACTAAAATAAGCTTGCTTAAAAAATTAAATTATAGTAACTATTTACATTAAAATATTAAATACTTGCTGTATAATTTAGTATTATTATATATATTATATTTATATAGTATATATAAAAGCTTAATATATTTATAGTACTTTTTAAAAAGTTAGCAAAAAAATAAGTAATATTTTATATTAGCGTTAAAAAATTTAATTAATTAATTAAAAGTGCTATATAAAAGTGTTTTAATATTAAATTAACATTTAAAATTTTAAGTAAAACAAATTTTAAGTAAAACAAATTTTAAGTAAAATAAATCTTAAATAAAACAAATTTTAAGTAAAATAAATTTTAAGTAAAACAAATTTTAAATAAAACAAATCTTAAGTAAAATAAATCTTAAGTAAAACAAATTTTGAGTAAGATAAATCTTAAGTAAAATAAATCTTGAGTAATGCTTATATAATATGCTAAAACTTAACTAAATAAGTGGCAGATTGGCAGAAATATTATAACCGCGCACTTTACGAGCGGCGTCCACAGGATGGGAACTGGATTATTTTCCCCGCAAATTTCCCCCCAACTTCCGTTTTCCCTGTAACGGCCGGCAATATACATATTTTAGAACCATGGAACACCATTAGGACGAATCAATATCAAGTTCCACTCCCGCCAGTAAATATCCCGATAGCAAAACCCCCTGCAGTGGTGGAGAAAGCTACACAAGGTCCGAATACGCAAGAAATCCCGGCAGCACGACGAAGTGAGGACGAGAAGGATTCGAAAGAACTTCCTAAGCCAACTGGCACGGAAGAACACGACCATGTCCCAGCACCGCCCTCTCCTTTTCCTCCGGCGCCGCCTATGGGCTTGCCTATACCGCTCAGGCGAGCAACGGTAGAGGATGACCCCGATGAGGAAGCGGTTATTTCCCGTGGAGGTTTACCTGCGGGCGTAGGGATCACTCCGTTAATGGTAAGCATCGTGGACGACCCTAGCAATGAACAACAGGTAGAACCCAGTTCCCAATCCAACGAGCGGGCTAGATTAGCAAAGCAACGACAGGACGCGAGAGCAGAGAGACTGAAACGGATACAAGAAGACAAGATTGCGGTTGACAACGTAGTCAAGCGGGGAGCAATGGGTTCGCCATATGAAGAAGCGCAGGGAATGGTGGGCTCCTCGAGGAAAGGCGCCCCTTTACTGCTCACCAACTATCCGCATTTCCCGGAAAAGCAACTGCCTGCAGAGTCGGGACCGACGGCGGAGGAAGAGGCAGCCTACGAGCGAGAGAAATTGCGCGAGAAGGAGCGTCGAGAACGGGACCAAGCCCGCGATGACCGGAACCGAGACCGCAACCAAGCCGTCGCTCTTACTAAAGTAGATATGTTCTGGCTCTGCCAAGTGGATATGATGTCTGGCACGTGGGCCACGCCGTGGGCGCGGCATCTACCGATCTCGTCCGCTCTCGATGGGGCCGTGACTGTTGTTCTCGAGGCCTTACTTGGCTTCCTCGACGAGGGGAAGTCTCTCTTCTATACGGATACCCGCCATCGGTCGCAATACTCATACGAGCGAACCGCGGACTGGATGCTAAAGGGACACTTCACGTGTCCGGCGTACGGACAGAACGCTCGCGGTGGCGTCATCGCGACTGGCACGTATGTAGGCGTGCACATCCCTACCTTCGAGAGTTTGATCCCGGCGCTTGAGCTGCTGCACTCTTACGAGTGGCAAGTGGATAGCGATCAGCACGACCGCGCCGAAAATGGCGAGGAGCAGAATATCGAGCTCATGCGTCTGGACTCTTGGCTTTCATACGTCGGACGAGTGCCAGAGATCGCTGAGGGGCCACATGACCTGCTTCGCCAGACGCCGGCGCTTGTGCAGCTGCTGATTGAGGACTTCGAGATCGACTTCCAGAACATCGATCTCTCAGCGCGTGAGGGTGGGCTGCAGGATATTCAAGGCCTTGCGGAGAACGTGATGGATTTTCTCACTGACGAGGAGCTTACGCCACCTGAGCAGTTGTATGTGCTTGTTGCGTTGCTCAGGGGCGTCAAAGCTGCTCAGTGCGTTCTTGATGGGTCGGATACCACCGAACTGAAGGATATTCTATTGAAGGATGTGCAGGCTCATCTAGTCTAGGTGATAGCTGACTTAGACCTTCTTACGAATGTGTGCTCCTAAGAGTTCTATTCTCTCCAAATTCTAATAATCATGAATTGAACAATAGATGACGGGATTGGGTATTAAATGACGTTACTAGCTAGCCTAAGTAGACAGTTGTACTAAAGGGTATCTAGTAGCTAGTAAATTACGACACATTCTTTTTCTCAACCTGCTTTTAGACGTTAAATTAAGGTTTGTAACTCACGCTAAGCCCCCCCCTACGGCCGTATAGATGTATGACGAGTCGGTCCTCGAGAGTTTCTAACCTGAGGCCCCTATCTAGTAATGGCACTTATGATGGGTCAACCCCGTCGTTACTCGACTACTATTATAATGCCGCTTATAAAAGGTATTTATGTGTTGCAGAGTCTGTTCTTCTGCTTCTCGCCGAATGACAGCGACCTAGGCAGTTCCTTGCACAAGATCCTGATCACCTCTCGTTAGCCTATAATGCCGCATTAAGCTTCGCGCCAGCCCTATATAACAGCCAAAGACAGCTGAGGTTACCCGTCCACCACGTAATACCTCGAATCTGACTCCAGACATCGTGATCGATGAAGATGTAGACTAATCCGTACGCGACGCGAGCAGTGACGTAAAGCAAACCCGCGCGGTTAATCAGATGAGTCTCGACTCCCGCAAATGTAGCAAACCCCATAGCGGCCACGAACAAAGTGTAGTTCTCGACAGAATTCGCGTGCGCCGACTCGTTGCGCCTCAGCATGGCAAGCTGCTTCTGCGTGATCTTGCCCGATCGCACCGCCGCATCGCCGTACTTGGCGAGGTCCTCCCTCGGCGACGCGTTGTGGTCGATGCCGTACCACTGTTTTAGCGTGCGCGATGACAGCAGGCCGTATGCGAAGAAGAATTGCCAGCTTAATAACCCCGGCGCCCAATTCGAGACTGGGACCCCGAGCTCGGAGGCTCGGAGACCGAGGGCTGTTGCGAGGGAGGCCATCGTGGTTGTCTGTTGGATGTCACGGTGTGTGAGAACTGGTAATGCTGATTAGAAATTATATATGTAGTCCGAGCGGAACGAACTCACTTTGTAAGCACACCTCAGCTTGAAGGAGGAATTGATGATCCCGTGAACTTGATAAGTAGATCTAAAAGCATTCATGATGAGAAGAGCAGTGCTTTTATGAAGGCACTAGAACATAGTAGGGATTTTCATTAGTGTTGGTAAGCCCGCGTCAGATCATCTCATCGACAATTTTTAGCTTCGCAGGCGGTGGCTCTGTTATGGAGATGAGTTGAGAATGCATTTGTGAGTCATATACGTGTTTCTATTCATCTGGATGACTTATAAGCACCATTAGAAAAGAATACCTTGTGAGCAGTGATGCTTATTGTATAATCTCGTTCCTCGTACCTAGCTGAAAAATTACGTAACCGAAAATGCACGTGGTTCTATCAAACTCGTAAGCGCCACGGCAGTCGGTGATGAGCCAGCGAATTTAGTGAGTAACTTATTTAAATGCCATTGATCCTAAGCATAGTGAATCTGCCTTCCCGTAGGTTTCCGCTCCCGTTTGACAAGGCGTTAGCTAGGTCGAGATGTTGCGGGATTGCGCATCTCAATTACCTACCTACCTATTCAGAGATTAGGTTAGCCGGAAGATACCGAGCCATGGGGTGGTTACTAAATTTAGTTCGCGGAGAGAACCATACTGATAGGTCCATAGCCCTGGCTAGTTAAACTGGATAGGTGGATACACAATACCGCATACGCCGTATGTCCACGGAGTTACTCCTCATCTCCTTTTCTATCTGCTTGTAGGTTGCTCGCTTATACCATGATATTAGGAAAACATATCGGCATTAATTGAATGAGTGGGATGAACATTCACGACATAGCCATATAACTACAAGGACTACTCTGTCTATCAAAACTTGGCTTATATCCGATACGGCCCCGGGGCGTAATTATCTAGGAATGTCTCATATGAAGTCTCAGTCTCGGTGTTCAGCTTAGGCATGACAACCCTGTTTTAGGGTCGCACCGACAGGTGCATGTCATCACGATTTCCTTATCGTCCTTGCAGCTTGGCGTTCACGTGGCGTAAATCGAGATAGTAATTAGAGAATAGGCAGCGATCGGACTCGGTCTTCCGCTATCTGATACGCTAGGTACGCGGATCGGTGATCCCTCCGACTCCATTCGGAGTTGTTTATTTACAGCAGTAGAATGCCTGGACTAGCGGGAACTTAACTAGGTTCTGACTAGGTAGTCTGTATGTAGGACTGGCACCCCAACTCTAATTGTGTACGCCCCCGGATGGCGCTACGGCTGAATAAAGGCTGATATCTGTCTCACTGAGGTTCATAAGCGGGAATATCTAGGGTTACCACTTGTTGAGGAAGGCCGCTTATTTATACTCGCTACTTGGTTTGTTTAATATCCCTTTCAAGATTTGAGGAATTGTACATGCTGGAGGATGCACTGCAATGTTACATGCCATGCCGTCTGCAGAATTACAGTAGGTGGCGACCTGTAGCGACCTACCTATTCCGCAATTAGTACCGAATCTTCCGGTCCCCATGTTGCACTGGGGAGGTGAGAAAGCCACAAACGGTCACTGCATGGGAATACCCTACTGCAGGTGGGTTCATCCCACATACGTACAGTAGTCTTCTAATACATATGTATGTAGGTACTGTAGTAAGAGGGATTCATTGCTGGACACATGTGGCGTTTTGTTTGACTCTGGGGTTTCACCTTGGGTTACATTGCAGCTAAACATTGATCGAGCCATGTCACCCTATCGAAACGGAGCTGAGTATTCAGTAGGGGCCAGGGGGATTGGATGACACGATCGTGGAACCCGGTTTCTTTTTGCGCGCGACTTGATATACTTAACCGATGCCGAGCGCATCTGTCCCGGCCGACTTTAATGACTTTTGAGACTTTTGGTTCCTCCTCAATTGCAATCGCCGGTAATGTCCAATTGGACCCGTCAGAAGACAGGATAGCTTCTACAGCGGTATCAGCGCGAAAATGGACATGAATACACCGCACTCGCGATCGTCGATGCAAGCGGGTCTTGAAGTGGTGCCCCCCGAGACAGGATTGTTTCCCTTACCAACGCCTACGCATTTGCCCCAAGAAACTTTGCCTCAAGACCCATCGCCATCGCCGAAAGAGCAACCCGCGGATATAGAATCCAGAGGACAACAACCGACACCCAATCAGACCGAAGCGCAAACTGCCGGAAGTTCGCATAAGGGAAGGAGGATATTAGGGCTCTCTATACCCGTGTTCTGGGCCGTGATAATAACGCTCGTCGTTGTTTTGGCGGCGGCAATTGGTGGTGGTGTGGGTGGTGGGCTTAGCGCACAGCGGAAATCCACCTCTCAATCGAATGCGTCGAGGTGCGCGTGCCCTTTTGATTGAATTCTCTCCTCGCTCGCTCAGAAAAGCTAACAATGGGTCCACTAGTGGCGATGCATCAAATGCAAGCAGTAGCAGTAGTAGCGCAAGCACCCCGACATCAGCCTCATCATCGGCCACTCCGTCGCCGACATCATCTTCGTCGAGCGACGATAGCTTAGTCCCGACGGACGGATGCCCGGGAGTAGACGGCGTCGCGTATACAGCGTACTCAGCAGACGGAAAGACGGTACCGCTACGGGCGGGCGGGGCACCTCAAGAATTCAAGGAGCAGTGCTGGACTAATTTGGCGAACACGGACTCGACACACGATATTCTGCGGACTTATACGCCGACGCTAGAAAACTGCATTGTGGTATGCGCCGAGTATAACAAAGCATACCTGACGAATCTCGACAATGATACGGGCGTTGGGGGCGGCCCTTGCGTCGGCGTGACGATTGTCAAGGAGCATGCGGGCTTTTGCTACTTGAAGAATGGCACGGGGACTAATGACACGATGGGTAATCCCAATATGTATTCCAGCGCTGTTTTGATAAATAGCCTGGATAGTTGATTTTTCTCCATGGGCGTTTAAGGTAGGGAGGCGGCGTGCCGTTCTATTCTGAAGCGATCGTAATGCGTTTTTGCAATAAGATACCCGTTGATATTAAGTTATCGGGTGTCGTCGGGCCCTCATTATGGCTTCTATAACTCGGCTGGTCACGTTATGTTGCTATTAAGGCGAGATGACCCATCCTGGACGGCGAGAGGCTTCACAATGCCTGGACGCATATTTATTGAGCGACGAAACACGAAGTCGACGTGAGTGTACGTTATGGGAACACGAAACGGTTTGGATACTTGAGTACACGCGGTTGACAGCAGGATGTGGCTCACCTGAGACGAGGTTCTAGCAAAATATCTGGAGAGGCTATATATGGCTATTTAAAAGAGCCATCACGACGGATATCTGTGGTTTACATGGGCATCTAGCTTCGCGACGATGGATCTCTTTCCGTTCGCGCCAGCTAGAGAGAAGCCGCCGCCCGGCTGTGCTAGACAGGATTGATGATCGTCACATGGGGAGTGCTGGTATATTTTAAGGCACAATTACATAAACCTACGCACATTTGGGGTACATCTATTAAGTCGCGAGGTAAATAGCGATCAATTCACATTAATTACCCTATCTTCATCTAGTAGCTTCTCTACGGAAAAGAGTTCAGGTCCCGAATAAGAGCTCGTATGACTAATTGCAGCACCTCTCATTGAAACAATCCTGCTCTCTTTAGAGATCAAATCAAGGCAAGGCGAGAATCGAGTCAGGAGCTCGAAAGACCAATTTCCGTCACACTTAAGGGTCCATTCCAGGCTCTCGCCACCAGCGCGAACGGTAATGTACCACGCGCGCCACCGCTTTCTTAAGTCTCTCAATCCACCTATCAGGGATATCACCATGAACAACAACCGTGTGCAGCTCCTTCAAGTCCTCAATCATCTGCAGGAACTCCTTCTCCTTCCTCCCATTCACGCGCCCGTACCACCCTTTCTCCCGCACCTGTCTCGGCGCCCAGTCTATGACCAAGACCTTAAGATCGGGGGCGCGCTGCACTACATCCCCGAAGAAATACAGCCACCGGTTCCAGTTCGGGTGCTCCAGCGGGACCAGCAGCCAGAGCTTGCGCAGCCGGGCGAAGCGCAGGGTCCCGTGCACCGCGAATCCAATCCGCCGCTCTGCTATGCGTCCACGCATCTCGACGCGCATGATGGCTTGGTCGTGGACGGCTGGCCACATCTCCTGGTAGGCGCGTTTGCATGAGCGCATCAAGCCCGGGAGAGGTCGTGAGTATGCGTCGTCGTCGAGGTAGACTTCGCGCGGGCGCAGTGTGTCCCCGAAGTCGCTGTGGTCGTATGTGAGGCAGAAATCGTAGATGCGGTCGCGCACCTCGCTCGGGAGCGAGAAGAAGGGCGATTCGGCCTGCATCTTGGGCGAGTATAGCGAAGATATTGAACAAATGATGAGCTCTCAGTTATGAGTTGATAGACAGGCGATGATGCTAGTGCTGCGCTAGAGGACACCAGGTGGGTATAATCCTTGAATACAAACACTAGCAGTTGAACGTCAACGGTTTTTTAAAGCTCTAGCTAGCACATGCTGAGAAATCAATGAATTAATAATTAGTATTGAGCAGTATTACAAGCTATAAAATATTTTCCCGTTCAATCGTTGCCACGATTAGGTAACCAACAATGCTATAGAAATCTGGCAGCCTGGAAGCCATTGTCTCACTAGAGATAAACCCCGGCACCTAGATACCGCCTAGCAACGAATGTTATTCGCTCGTGGTGGTGTTGCTGACTGTCGCCACTTTAACGACACTCATCGCGACATCATCTAAGTTACTTAAAGTTCTTTACCCTAATGAGAATAAGAGCTCTAGATAGGCTTAAGGGACCATCGGAGTAGATTCGAGTGCGATAATGTATCCATGCTGATGTGAAATGAAATCATTCTTACAATGCTAATGTTCTACCCTACTCTAAGGTCTACAAACAAAGAGAAATATTACAATAGTATACGCATATATGTACACACAGTTATGGGCAGGTTTTGCCTGATATATCCAACAGACTAATCGGAATTCCATCTTCAACACGCTCTCCATTCCCTATGCAGTCTTCCTAAAGCGCTTTCCACGAAGAACAGCCGGCAAGGCCGCAACAGCGCGACCATCATCTGCGACATCGAAATAGAACGTCCCAATCGCCTGTCCACCGTACGTCAATCCGTTATTATTAATCCAGTCGGCATCGGTCGCGAACATCTTCGAGAACACGCCGGTGTACGGGTCATCAGGAACCACGGGCGTGACCACAAAGCCGCGCTGTCCGGTCTTCGGGTCCTCCGTCGCGGGCGCGAGGACGAGCTGGTCAGATTGGTACAGCACCCGCAGGTAAGAGAGCAAGTCGCGCCCATTATTGACGAGCGATGTCACCGTCAGCCCGAACCCAGCGCCCGCCGTCTCGTTGTACGCAAGGGTCAGCGTGGATGTATTCGTCCCCGTCGCGACGTAGGTCCCTTCGTAGTTGCGCTTCGTCTCAGCGGCCGCTTGGTCGCGGAGTGCGGGGAGGACGGTCTCGCTGACGAGGTCGGCGAGGAGGTGCGTTGCGTCGCTGCGCTCGGCGGCCGTCACGATGCCGCTGGTGGCGATTACCGAAAAGCCGAAGTCGTAGTCTGGTACCACCACGAGGTAGCTGGCGTAGTTACCAGCGTCGCCGAGTTTCGTGTACAGGTCTGTCACGTGGCCGGTCACCTTGTCGGTGTATCGGTAGATCTCCCAGGGCATGCCGAGCGCGAAGTCTAGGGTCGCGGTGAAGGAGTTGGGCTTCATCCACTTGCGCGTCTGGTCCGCTGATAGCAACGTCGAGTTGAGCATGCTGATCCCGATCTTGGCGATTTCGTTGGTCGTCGTGAAGATGCCGCCGGATGAGCTGGAGATCTCGCCTTGGAAAGCGAAGTCGCTGGCGCTGCCGGCCACGACATAGCCAGGGTACGGGGGGTTCGTGGGGGAAACGGAGGAGGTGCGCTTCAAGCCCAGGGGCTGGAATACGGCCTTCTGGAACCACTGCTCGTTTTGGGGGAGACCTGTAAGCTTGGAAATCACCCGGCCAAGTAGGAGGAAGTTCGTGTTGGCGTAGCCGGGCGACTGGAAAACTGGTAGGGTCGGAGCTTGGATGCCTTTGACGTATTGCACTGCACTGCAGTTTGGTTGCTGACAGGGTACGTTGATGCCAGTGCTGTTCAGTGTCAGAGGCGGGAAGCCGAGGGTTGTTGGGTCGGTAGGGTTCGTGAAGTAAAACACAGTGGAGAGTTCACCAGCGTCGAACGGCCTCGCGTTAGCAGGGAGGCCAGAGATCTGCGACGCAAGCGAGAACGGGGTGATGGTATCCCACTGAATATGATGATTCGGGTCGTCTTTTGGCAGAGAGGCGATTTCGGGGAAGATCTCAGTCAATGGCTTATCCCAATCACTAGTCTTGAGCAGGAGAAGACCAGAGTAGACTGTTATGACTTTCGTCATGCTAGCAACACGATAGATGCTATTGCCGTCGACCTTGTTCACGCCGAAAGAGGAGTTGCGGACATCGGGTCCTGTATGGTGGAATTGGAGGTGGCCCGCAGCGTTGGGATCGTTCACCGAGAAGAGTCCCAGTGAGAATGTGATATTGTCCAAGCCAGATAATGCTGCATTGCGAGTTGTACCGTTGAGATGGCCTTCAAGTGTCGATGTGAGGTTGTCCCACTGTGATCGCACCCTACTGGTATCGCTCGTGAGATCAACAGGAGCTGGGTTAAGGGGCCCAAGAATCCTAGCGTGGACCGCAGGTAGGCATAGTGAGGCTATCGCGACGCCGACTGTAGAAGGATGCATCGTGATCAAAGTCAGTTGTCGTTGATGATGACCAAGTATTAGGGATTATGACACCAGTTAGAATCATACCTTATATACTGAGCTCTTAGGATCTACTACGCTCATGACGTAGTATTTGAAAATACTAGAAACTGCACGTAGTATGCCATAATTAGGCCCCAAGCTTTAGGATCTCCTGAATACGCGTGCTATACGGTTGGCTGTGAAGTCTAAGAGCACGACTAGTCAGGATCCTAGGGACCATAGGGCTGACGAGCTAGGCGCAATTCCTAGACACTGGTGGGAGTTAGTAGTTTTACAGAAATTGCGGCCGGGTAACAAGTGATGATCGTCAGTTTCGTTTTGTGCCTTATATGAGCTGGAGAAGTTAGACGTAATGCGATTGTCCTCCTTTGGGTATTAGTTTGGCCAAGACCCCAGATACGCCGTATCTTAGCTGCCGGTAGTGCATATACTAGGATAGTCGTGGATCGCCGCCAAACAAGTCAACCACCATAGCCACCGTCATATTTCCGGATTAGGCAACTACATGGCCAAGACTATCCAATGCCGATTATCTAATTTAAGTAGTCGCAGGTCTTTGTATGAGGCGACCCAGTCTCTTAACGAAGATAGAAAATCATACAAAGAAAACACTAAAATAGGCGTTTCTGAACTACTGAGATGACGAATCAAACTATGCTGACGTGCACAGCTTATTCCGCCTAGATAAATATCACGCTCGTCACCTAGCGATAGAGGGTCGAATTAGCGCGCTGATATCTAAACTTTAGATGCCTAGCTAGTCGTATCAACTTGCCGTTGTTTGGGCGCGACTTAAGGAGGTAGCTCGAACACACCAAGTTCTACGAGACACCTACGCCCGTCGGCTGCGTCTTGGCACCCTTAATAAACATACATGTACTTGAAGGACTTACCGATCGAGTAAACACTCGTTACTAATAGCCTTTAAGGTATCACGCGCAAGGTCGAAATGCCCCCCAAGAAGGTGTTGGTTATCCTTTTCATTGCCTTCTATCTAGTATGTTGTTATGAGGATAGTGTAACCAGTCAAAGTGCATTTTCTTAGCTTCTCAAAGGTAGGACTTCGGATCTTGCGGTATAGTTGACGGCAGACGACTACTAATACTAAGCCATTAAGTAAATAGTTATCCAGAGGTAGGTTCTGCTACTGAAAAACGCTCTTCGACTTGCCTGAGAATGGTGAACTTTCTCATACTAGGGGCACTGTTCAAGGTGAGTATCCTGCTATCGAAGGTGCCAGAGGCCCCTTAACATACTCTAGGTAATGGTCTATTATTGTTACGTGAAGGTTACTAGGATTTCTCGATGCAGGAATACTTATTGTTTCACTTCTCCGACGCCCAGTATTAGCCTCCTGAAGTCTCACGATCGTTTCCTCCGGCATGGTGGCAGTAGGTAGTGGCTGTTTTTTTGTGAGAAAAGGATTATCGGAGTAGCTTAACTTTAGAGGTCAGTGGCTTGCCTGTCGTTCATTTTCCGGGTGCTGAAGTTCTGATCGAAGCATGTGTCAATTGGATTATAATATTCCGAAGGAAAACGAGGTAGGTGCCTAGATATCTATATAATCCAACCGAAGAGAAAACTCTTATTGCATTAACTTTATCACTATAAAAGTTACCGTTGACTTAGGGTACTTTATTTAGGTAGCTGAATACCTAGTTATAGGCTGATACTAGTACTTGTCTCAATACCTATGTTGTACATGTACTGAAATTACTCTCTTTAATGATGCCGTAGTCACTTCGTTTATTAGATCTGTTCAAAAGCCCCCTAGTTCAATGCCAGTGTCCGCTTGCTTCTTCTCTCCTGCCTCTGGGTCGTGAATAGAGCTAGATTGTTTCTCCAGGACCTTTACTTAGGCGGCTTTCGTTCGTTGGGCTGCGACTTTATTCGTATTCAGCCATTCCATGGCCAATGTGAATCGGACTACAGCGCATATCACAACAACACTGAAAATCAAGGCGTGCGCGATCGCGATATTCCAAACCCCTCGTAAAATTCTTGGTTCCTTTGGGGTAAAAACAAAACGCTCAAGCGAGGCCGCACCGAAGTAATAATATTCTAGCCAATAAGTCCAATATACGTTAGGGTAGCAAGAAAGAAAAAGCAATAATAATCATTCAACCTACAGGTATAGCTATAGCTCCTCCTAATTAGTAAATTAAAACAGCTTATAAATAACAAGTAGCTTTGAAAAACGTAGTTTATTAAAAGTCATATGGGGAGCTATGAACCCTCTTAGGCTATAGTGCTTTAATATTTTTTTATTATAACAAAGGATGTTTTATTAATTCGAGCTTGCTATATTTTAAAACCACCCTTCCTTTTTAAGTATTCTTTTTCCTTGCATAAATTTGGAGCTTTCCACTTTGAATATCGTAGTCTATCGTAGATAAATTCTTTATCAGGCGACTGTTCTGGAAGAGTATAACATAAGTCAATGGCACAAATCAAATTTGTAGAAAAGTCACGTATTGTGCTCCGTTGTTAGATTCACAGTGCCTAGTATGTTTCGTATTGATTGATTTATCTACCAGCTATCTCGCGAAAGAACCCTCTGGTCGTATTATGCATTCCCTCCATTATCCGTGTCACTTGTGCGTGTATCATCTGAACGTGTCCCTCTAACACTAGACATCGGGATTGATGCACTCCTTTTTGCTTGTCGTTCTTCCTTAGAAAGTCCATTGCTTGAGTCAGCACCGGCGATGTATGTTGTTGATAAGCCGCCCCTTTCTTCATCCACCCGTGATTGAAACATCGAGAGTGCCCATGAATACGGAGACCGGTATTTCTGCGGGTTTTTCCTGCCGGACCACAGTAGCGGGGGCTTCGGCTTTGCTTCGCCAATTTTCTGAACTCTCATAATTATCCAGAGAGGCCGTAGCGTTGGTAGACATGCTATAAACCTCGGTATACTATTGTACTATTGAGTCGCGTATAGTCCGTTATTACCAGCACGGTAATAACGGCGTCGTTTTTACTCCGTGACATAGAGGGGGGTCGTGAACTTACCTGAGGTGATTGCTAGATTCGCCTCCACCGTCGCCCAAATGTTTTGATTGATAATGTTCCAAGGTAAATCCTCGTTGTCAGGTTGGGTGACCGTCAGAACCCCTATAGGGCCAGGGCTACACGTACTCACATCTCTTCCCCCTTGGGGTACAAGACAAAGAAACCTTTTGTATATAAATGCCCACCTCTTGGAAGTAGCAGTTGGGGCTCCTCGTGCGTCAACAAGTATTCAGAACCTACCTATACGTTGATACCCGTACCGTAGAGATCGTGACAGTGACTACTGCGACGAGCCGCAAAATGGAGGCAATGCAGACACTGCCTGGTATCGGCCTGGTGTATATCAAAGCAACAAATACTGGGAGTAGGGTTTGCATACAATGCACCTAGGAAAAACACAGAAAGAATGGCCCGTTTCTGACTCTTTGCGGTGTTGAGTGTAATTACGTATGGAATAGGTATGGTGAGAAGCGTAACATCGATGATGATATTTGGGATCGAAATCGTAAAGAGAAACTTCTGGCTGTCGACATTGCAAATAGCTTCAATCGTTTTGTCCCCAAAGCCTCTTGGGGGTATGCATTGAAGCAGAGATAAGAAAAACTGCCCATCTAGGGTTATCCATGATGTACTTATTAGGGGCTGGTATCTTGGCCATGAGGGCGAACATACTACAGCGATGCCCCACATCAAGACAGCTGAGGTCATAATGCCCACGGGGAGTTTGATGCTGCTGCTTTGGTGAAAGATACGCTAATACAAGGCGAGGATAGCTAGCTTCACGAAGACGATAACACTGGTATATGTTAACTCGGCCGTGAAAAGCTCAATCGTAAAAAGTCTCGACAACATCTGGCCCGGATGTTTGAAAGACTACGAGGATCCCTGACTATTGGAATTATGGAGGCCGGTGGTTGGGTACTTCGCCCCACACACATCTGCCATATAATGTAGAGGTACCACCTCACTGTATCATACCTAGACTTGTTGCTTAACCTAATACATTACACTGCATACCCTCATATACCGTATACTTCAACACTGGCTATGTCAATCTCATCATAAGTCCAACAGCTGCGGGTTATGTATCTTGCCTACGCCATAGTTGATCCACAGTTAAACCCAATGAAGACGACTATGGGGAGCATCAGCAACTTGAAACGGGCACTCGGCAGACCCTAGTGAGGAAATCTAGACCCAAGCACTTGCGAGGGCAACAACGATGAGCCAGCCATCAGCCCAGAAGCCCGCCCCGTTGGTCCAGCGATACCGAAACCGGAGCACCACGATGATGACGGCTAAAAAGAATAAGAGATGATTATGGCTGCAAAGAGGTTTGTTACTGTATTTCAGTAACGATCACATCCCAAGAATGGAATGCTCAAAAAAGGGTGGTAGGCAATTGGATTAGAGAGATAAAGTGCTATGTAGTCTCCAACTATCACACCTTCTTGGGCCAACAAGGTATCATGTTTTTATTAGAGAAGCCAAGGGGGGTTGGTATTAGCATCCTCGCGTAACAACACATTAACGTTATAGCCCTAGCCTAAGTTTTGACATGCTCACATAGTTTTGTGACATTTCTGTATGTTAGGCCAAGCAAATCCGTGAAGTGATACGTTAGATGTTATGGAAGTTCTCATTATTAACGGCACCTTGTGGGATCGGGGTACTACCTTTCTGCATACAAACAGTGGTCTGTATGCAGTTGGCTTGTGGCGATTGGAATGCCTTTGTTTTTAACGAATGAGGTACGAATAAGTGAAACAAAGGTTAACTATTGCAAAGTTCTGGCCTCATTTTAGGTCCCTGTAGCCTCCTTTTTCTCTTAGCCAACAAGAACATCATGCTAGCTGCGCCTCTCCCTCGCTTCCTATCTGTGTCACGCATTTGCATCATTCTTGAAGCCACCACTATCACCTAATCCGCCCCGATTGGTTCATTGCGGCTACGCCTTGGAGCACTGCCAGCCGCTTTTGCCTAAGCACATAATCCGGTGAGTCTTTATTGCCCAATCAGATGACAGAGTAAGCCATGGCTTAATACTTCTGCACCGATGGCTGCCGTCATTACCACCCCACCCCTGTGTTTTATTGGTAGAAATTTGCGATCGGGTATGTAGGTCTAAGGTCATTCGGACGGAAGTTGCTCCGAACATCTGTATTGAAAATTGAAAACTAGCTAGCCAAACTCCTTCCTATTGCCACCCATCCACGTTATTAAAATAGAGCATTTGTGTCTTACAAACGCAACCCCTGATAGCGTCATCAGGCCTATACTCGTGGCGTTACGTAAATGTTCTTGTCCTGGCCGAAGATCGACTTTTGTACAGCCATCGAGAAGGGAATTGGGACTGATGCAATGGGTACTGGACCCTTCTTGGATTCGGGGTCCGCAGGAACTATAACGTCCGCGCGCATTGTCCACTTTTGCACCGGAACTTTCAGCATGCTAGACGGCGGACCTATTGAGAAATGTTAGGTTTTCTTTATTTCCTACTCTAGTAGTCAACTCACCTTGCTTCTTCAAATTTTTCATTCGATACGTTTTGGAAACACCTGTCTCGGTTTCATATATTTCAATATGCCTCTCTTCTTTGAGCTCATCGAACTGTACAGCTGTTGCAGGTTCGGCCATAGCCTTAGTGATAGATTTAGGATAAAATGTGATCGCAAAGTATAATATGAGGTTGGAGATAGACGTGTTGGTGATGTAGCAATTCCTCAATACACAAATGCTTGACAGGAGCGAGGCATAAGCGGGTTTTTGTAGTCATTCTTGATCTACTTGTGTCGCAGAGCGGAAGTCGCCGGCATGTCATTCCTGCGCCCCCACTCCACTTCGGAAATGCACTTCTTAACAGGGGGGCGACACCATCCGCACACCACTTCATGATGCTCGTGATACTTATGCGCCCCCTAAGGGTAGTACTATGGGCGCAATTATTACTAGTTTGGCGCTGACCGGTCTCGGGCGCTCCTTCCTATCTCCTTCAGCCAAGCTCATAAAACTCCCTACATTAATCTTTTAAATCTCAGGATTCACGCAAAGAAATAAGAGTCCACTAGTCCGGAAATATTAAACCTATCGATTATTAGAGATTGCACATTTCAATGATCAACTAGCCCTCCAAAGATTCACTAATGAGTTACTAGATACACAATATAGCAAGTTTTCCAACATCTTAGATATCTAGCCCGGCCTTATTGCAGCTTAGCAGCGTCCAGTATAATGGGACGCATATATTATGCAGTGTCTTTAGCCATCGCTCAATCACAGCGCTGCTTTTCCGTGGCTTCGATTGTGGCTGCATATAAGCGGCTATGGACTGGTAGGTTCTCAACTCGAGAACTTTCTACTTCTAGGATCACGGCCGTATTATGCTACGCTTCCCTGCGGTAGCATTGCTAGGGGAATTTGACAAATGAGGCTGAACCTACCGCCGTGTTACAGTATACCGTAGGTTAAAGATGCGCAAGCTCCTCCCCCCGTTCCCTTTCCAGTTGTCGTCTGCGGTTGGTCTTTGCCACGGCGTATAGGCAGAGTTTTCTTGTTTCACCCAAGCTGATTATCCACAAATGTTGGAGCCTAATACTAGCCAGACGCGAGATGATGATCCTTGGGCGCCCATTGTCCTCTCTCTCGGTTCGTAGTATTCACTTGACATCGCAAGGCTCTTACTAATAATGTATAACAGATGGAGGGGGTGTTAGAGGACTCTCATCGCTGTACATCCTACGCGAAATCATGAGGGAGATTAAGCGACTCGATGATGATGCTCCAGCTGGTGATCGGCTCGAGCAGTTGAATGAGGAATTACCTCTCCCTTGCCACTACTTTGATTTTATGATTGGTACTAGCACTGGAGGGTAAGTTATTATACAAGTACTCCCCATGGTTCTCGCTAATTTTATTTTGAGCCTTATTGCAATTATGCTTGGGCGACTTCGAATGGGTGTTCTCGATTGTATACAACAATATTGGATATTATCTAACGCTATATTCCGACCTCGTCGCCTCCGCTTCGTGCAACTATATTCAAGGCGACACGTGCAAGAAGCAGCAAAAAAGGTCGTTAAGCAATTCTGCGACCGCCATCTTGGTAGCCCCGGCGACTGCAAAGGCCATGAGCATCTCCGACAGTATGACTACGAGGAAGAAGATAGTACATCGCCGAACCGCAATAAAACCTGTAGGGTGTAAGTTTAAGACGTCAGCAGGGTATCCTCGTACTAACTCGGGAAATTACCAACTAGGGCGGTTTTAACTGTGCGTGATGGAGGGACCACAACATTTGTGAACAAACGCGGCGACAAACCTATCCTCTTTCGATCATACAACCACCGAATGCGAAACCCGGACGACAAATGGGAGCATCCAAAGACTCTAGAAGGTTCTGATCTGATGATTCATGAAGCGTGCTCGGCGGCTTCTGCTGCCCCAACATACTTCCGCCCTGTTTGGTTACGGGGCAGGAAATTCATCGATGGTGGCGTTCAGGCTAACAATCCTTCGATGCTTGCATGGAACGAGGCGATATACATGGCAAACCCCCCATATGACCAAAAACCTAATGGTCCTGAAAAACTTCCGTATGCCTTGATAAGCATTGGCACCGGAAGGCATGAGAAATACGATCGATTTAGTCTTAGTTCATTTATTTACTTCATGGTTAGGAGCATCGTTGACACAGAGACTGCGCATCAGCACGCTAGCACGTTGCAAAGATTCTCTCGCTATTGGCGCTTTGATGTTGAAGCCGAATCATCTAGGACCGACCACAAAGGGCTGGCTGAGATCAGATTGTCAGATTGCAAGAAGAGCCACCTGAGACCTTGGATTGCGCGTGCGGCTGATAAGATACGGCAAAGGAAGTCTGCCTCCACTAACGCCAATCCTAGCTCTACCATTAATGCCGCCGAAAACGCACAATCTGTCCATAATATTCTACCCGAGAACATGAATCCGACAGTGCGGTTACAACAGATTAAAATCGAAGACCAAGGCCTACAAGAGGATGTCAGGGAGACGCACAAGGGGGGATTCAAGCCTTCTAAGTACACCTACGAAACTTTCAACAATGTACGAGAGCGGACTATACAATATTGCTACAGCGAGCAAGAACAGGGGCAAAATGTCGGTAAACTTATTACTGAGTGTGCCACAGCTCTACGCGACCGGAGCCTCAAAAGGCGGAATCTAGAGAGAACCCAGCTTGCTGGTGTGCGATCCTGGACAAGTTTTCGGAAGAATCCTAATCCCAATCACGATAACGGGAAAAGCGAAGCTCAAACTGCAGCCCCGTCTCAAGCTGGAAGTTCGTATTAGGGCAATCCAGATCTACTGCTGCTTCCTTGCCACATGGATAAGCCCAAAGTTTCCAATAGTTCATATTTCTTGTAGGGTTGATAGTACGCCGCTTCCTACCAGTTGCCATATTGATACGGTGAAACTGGTCTAACAAAGCTAAGGATTAGCGTTGAATTCTTCATTTTTCATGTATAGGTAGCCTACCCCCTAGCCTTAGCTTTCACCTGGAGAAAGACTTCTATGAAGGCTCCCTCCTTCGTCTGCCATACCTTTACAATATATGCTGTTTTTCTTAAGACTTGACTTTAATAAACCACTAGAGGTGCTAAGATGGCGCTAGGCAGGCCTTTAGAGTGCGGACTGCGTTGAATTCAACCCGGTTCGTTTCAGTACCCAGCACATCTCAAACCCAGATGACCAGTCTGCCCACCACCACCCTGTTGGCAGACCTGCTAGCCAACCTGCCTAGCAACCTGCCTGCCGACCTGCCTGCCACCTTGCTGCCAACCGTACGGCCACCTATACTGCTAGGGACCCCCCTTTGGTCACCTGCCAACCTGCCGGCAAACCTGCCAGCCAACTGACCCGGTGGCTAGAGCTAGAAAGTCTAGAGGACCCAGGGGACCTAGGAGGAGCTGAAAGGAGTAGGCTGGAGTGGCTGGAGTGGCTGGGCTGTATGGCTGTGTATGTGGCACTTGCTACAATAATGTAAGAGGGCCAGCTGTACAGGGCTGGCAGGGCTGGCAGGGACTGTAAGACCTGCCAAGACCCCCCCCCCTCTCTATACCTTATATATAGCAAGCTAGCTTATTTGCTAACTTTTCTTTTTTAATTTTTATATTGTTATATTTATTATAAACTATACTTAACCTTCGTTTTACCCATTCGTACCTTACTCGTTAACAACGAAAGCACAACAAAAGATCACGCGCTGAAATCCAACAATAGGCACTCCAATGGAGCTGGGTTAAGGTTGCATCGCTTTCTCCTGCCTGAGAGGCCGCCATGGCGCGTACGTGGAATATTTCTGAGGTGGTTATAGAGTGCCCGAGAACACGACCGAAGGATAGATCTAAGATAATGGCAGACTTCGCCTCGCCTTCTATAGTTGCGGTTCCAGAGGCCATTGTGGCCCTCTTCTCCATGAAATCTACCACTAGGTGCTATCTCTATCCTAGCGCTTATATATGTCAATGGATGGATGGATGGATGATTCGAGTGTTAGTTGTTACATACTACCGGTAGTTCTACATGACAACATAGGCTAGATTTCAATTACGAAATACCCCCAACCCCAAACTTGCCTCCAATCCCTAGCCGGTAGCCGTCCACCGAGCCATCCCCAATCGATTACTAATTATGTTTTACAGCCTGAGGAGTTTCCCGCAAGTCGTGTTTAAACATCTTCTCGCCATGAGCCTTTCTCATTACAGGTCCACAGGTCCCTGTGATCCAGAATGTTGGCTAAACCCGGCTACTTTATGATTTCCAGACTCCTTTCGAAATATCTCACCCTCTCCAGGCACTGTAAACTCGTGCTTCCATGTTAAGCATCTCATGTCAGTCTCTTTCCCGAATTGCCACCATGAAGGTTCAGACTGGCAGCCAAATTTCAGTACGAAATACTCAGCGGGAAACCAAGGAAGCCTCGCACGTTTGGCACTTTCATCAAAATCGAGTATCCAAAAGAAACTATTAGTCTGGTATGGCTGCAGGTCATACGTGTCAACATCGGCCCCTAGAAAGGATGCCTGAAGCTTGCCGCCATTAAGCTTGATTTCAATGAAAAAGCTGCCAATGCTGTTATGATACTTGCCTACATATGCCAGCAAGGGATTTGTAGATTCCTGAGCAGTTTTGTTTGCTATTAATTCTTTGTTTCGGTCCTCAACATACTGCACGAAGTAGTCTCTAGCTTCACGAGCAAGGTTGGTGTATGTGGTTGTATTGAATTTGTTCCCGAATGTTGTCTCGACGAGTACCTGACCAAATAGTCTCATTGCATCTGTGAGACCAGCAGAGTTTCCGAGGACCACGATTGCAGTCGACGTTTCAGGGAAGAGAGAAACAATCCCCGCGTTGCCCATGATATAGCCTTGGTGGTGTATCATCAAACGAGATTCGCCACCTTCGAGAAGAACGGGAGGCCAATAATCAGCAAACAGATGGACCATCGCCGGTAGCTGTGCTCGAATCCAACCCGATGCGTAGCTGTACTCTCGTAGGGATGTTGAGCCAACTCCGATTTTCCCTTCAAAGAGTGCTGGGGCCTGCTTAAACGGGTTGGTAGCAGTCGCCGTCCATACTTGTGAATTAGCTGCATCCATCAAAGCCTTGTATAGAAACAGTAGATCGTTGACGGAGCTGCGGACGGCGCCCCCGGCTCCGATGAAAAGGTTATCCCCATAGCCCCATGGGGGCAGCTCGTGGAATGAGCCGTCGACAAGAGCTGCATAGGACTTGGCTGTGTTTTCGTCAAGCGGCTCTCCAGCATAGAAAGTTCGATTGAGCCTCAAGGGATCGATAATGCGCTGGTGAAGGAGATCGAGGTACGATAAGCCAGTCACCTTCTCTAAAACCTGCCCAAGAACTTCATAGGCGATATTGTTATAGTTGAATGAAGCACGAAGTGGGCCCGCAACCGGGGCATAACTGAGGATTGGAATGGCTTGAGATCTATCGACGAGAATTTCGTTAAAGGAACTGAACCAGAGATTGTCCATAGGTGCCAGACCGGTTCTGTGGCTCATGAGATCTTCGAGGGTAATATTTGCTTGGGCATCTTGACGTTGGAATTCGGGGAAGATTTCTTGTAGCTGAGTGGAAAAACTGAGCAATCCTTCTTCAACTAACATTCCTATCATGGAAGTTGTGAAGGCCTTAGTCATGGAGCAAATCAACCATGACGTATCGGCATTGGGGGCAACCTGGTGTTCTGTGTCTCGATAGCCGTAGTTCGCGGTATGGACAACTTCGCCATGATGTAAAACACCAAGGGAGATACCAGGGGTTGCTGTGATATCCAAGAGTTGCTCTAGTAAGGGACCGAGAGCCGTGAGGGCACGCGTAATTTGCCTGTTGATGAGAATAAGTTCCACTATTTGAGGATACCTAATAGAATGATCGGGATGGTAGAAAGGAGCCTAAAAGCTTACATGACTTCTTTACAAAAGCTTCTCAGCGGGGTAGAAGACTGAAAACAAAAAGTACGGAGGAAAAGGCGAAGCAAAGATGGCAGAGATACTCCACTAAGGTCAAAATTTTAGTCTATTGGTTCCTAGCCAGGTCTAGTGGACATGGTGTGGCTTGACGGTGAGACATCCAAACAAGGCTGTCACAGCGAGGAAAGAAAATGACATATCGCGAGAGCTCGCCTAGCTGGCTAAACTAGCTTTTCTACAAATTTAATATTATAATGTATATTTAGTATTTTAGTATTTTTGTTTAATAATGAATATGGAATAACTATTTGTATTATATTTATTTTTATCATGTTTGTGTTTTTTCGTTTCATGTTTCTATGTTTTATTTTTTGTTACAAAGGGTCCTAATGGCCCACTGTCTGGCCTCCTATTCAAAATAAATACAACTCAGTTTTGTTTCAAAAGTCTCCGAAATTGATTTTCTTTACCTGATTGATTTTCTCCTCGATACCTACAGTGTCACCAGACTTCCTTACGCGCATCCCACCGCCTCATTCCCAAAATGACCACTGTGACTAATGATGCATGTGTCAACTTTGACGCATTTTACAACGTTGTTGACGGAAAACTTGCTTCCACGACTACAACCCGCTGCTCGATCAATCCGTCCACTCTTGAGCAGAACCCGCCCGTTCCGCTAAGTACACGCGAGGATCTTGATGCCGCTGTGCAAGCTGCCCAGCGCGCTGCCACAATATGGGCGCAAGTCTCGTGGGAGGATCGCAGAAGCGCAATTCTACGGTTTGCCACCGCATTGGAAGGTCAACTCGATGATTTCGCTACGATGCTAACCAAAGAGCAAGGGAAGCCAGTAAGAATCTCTGCACGCCGGTTATCTAATGAATGCATAAACCCTAACCCGGACCATTAGTTCTCGCGAGCACAGCTTGAAATCAAAACCGGCATCCAATGGCTGCGCGATTTCTGCGAGCTTGTTATTTCGGATACCGTTCTTGAGGAGAACAGTGTACGCCGCGTTTATACGCGCTACACGCCTCTTGGTGTCGTAGGGGCCATTGTTCCCTGGAACTACCCTGTGCAGCCCCTGGCGTGCGGCAAGATCGCACCAGCGCTTCTTACGGGTAATGTCTTGATCTTGAAGCCGTCTCCGTTCACGCCTTACTGCAATCTAAAATTAGCCGAGCTTGGGCTACGCTTCTTTCCACCAGGTGTTCTTCAAGCGCTCAGCGGTGACGATAACTTAGGTCCATGGATGACGGAACACCCTGGTATAGACAAGATATCTTTCACGGGTTCAATCGCAACAGGAAAGAAAATTATGCAATCATGCGGCAAAACTCTCAAGAGAGTCACGCTTGAGCTTGGTGGCAACGACCCGGCCATTATCTGCTCTGACGTCGATCTATCTGCAATCCCGACCATCATAGGTATTGCATTCGACAATGCTGGTCAAATCTGCTGCACTATCAAGCGTCTCTACGTACATGAGGACGTGTATGACACGTTCTTAGCAGCTGCCCTTGCTTTTATACAGCATCTGAAGCTTGGGGATGGCTTTGAAGACGGCGTCTTCATTCCTCCCCTCACAAATATTGAGCAGTTCGAACGTGTAAAGGCGCTCTTGGCCGATATCAAATCATCCCATCTCAAGCTCGCAACTGGAAGCACAGAGCCGGTGCCAGGAGCGGGGCAGAGCACTGGATATTTCATTGCACCCACGATTGTTGACAATCCGCCAGACGACTGCCAGTTAGTTTGCGGGGAGCAATTTGGTGAGTATTTCCTGGTTCTGTATTTTGGGACTCTGTGCAAGCCTGGGTCAGTGTTAATGTACTAACAGGTCCCGTACTGCCAATAATGAAGTGGTCGAATGAGAATGACGTGATTCAACGAGCAAACAGCACTCAGTTCGGACTGGGGGCGTCTGTCTGGACGCGTGACATGAACCAAGCCGAGAGAATGGCTAAACAGCTCCAAGCTGGAACTGTTTGGGTCAATAGCCATGCTGAGATTGGAGCCAAGATTCCTTTCGGCGGGCATAAAGGTAGCGGCATTGGTATTGAATGGGGAGTGGAGGGCATGAAGGCATATTGCAACGCACAGACTGTAGTCTCTCGCTCCTCACCTTGGGACGGTAAATCCTGATACCTGCCTACATTGGTGATTCAACTCTGCTCGTATCACGTATTTATCATCTGCTTGACTGAAATGTATTCAGTGCAAGACTTCCTCCATTTCTGCGCTAAAATGAAAACAATAAAGGTCACTTTATGCACACTTAATGAAAGAGGGGGCTAAGGATTTTCCTAAACTCTCGCAATGTCGAACACTTCATATACAGCATTGAATGCCTCACTCAATCAATGTACTAGCTTTGCTTGCTACTTATAGTGCATTACTTGCACTTTCCTGACTCTTCAATGCCAGTATTAAACTTAAGGCGTCTGTCAGAAGGAGTGGAGACCAGTACAATGAAGTATAAAGCAGTAATAGTAATTGAATTCAGGATGATTAAAATTGATTGATTAATTAATAGTGTTTAACGTTATAAGAGGATCCTAAAGGTCCCCAAACCTTCAGAAGGGTATAAAACGTAGTACGCTATATTATGTACATTATTTATATACGCCGTAGATACTATTTTTCTGCTTTAAAAGCGTGCTGTATTATAACTTCGTGTTGACTCCTTTTAGAACTACCAGGCTTCATGCGTTTGTGTAGTGCTCGTTTGACTATTTTGTACTAGCAGCGAGCGCAAGAGCAAGGTTGTTAGTAGGTTGTTCTAGCGCTAAAAAAAAACGGGCGCGTTATATAGGCGCTAGCATAGCGCAGGGGTTGTTTGTTGGCTTAAGTAAAGGGTTCGAGCCGCGGTCTTTGTAGCGCTAGGGTTTTTGGCGCAGTTGTCGTTGTCGCCCACTATGTTAGGGCTTCCATGGTTTTTGGGCTGATGTGTCGGGAGGCAGTTTAACCACTTGCCTAGGTGGTCAGGATGATTAAAAGAAGAAGAAGAGAGCCTAGGGCTCTGGGGATCTACACTGTAATATATAGACAGGGGAGTGGGGTGTATCAGCCCCCATAATTCTAACAGCGTCTGCATTACATTCTAAAAAATCTGATGTATATTAAACTACACCATCAGACCAAGGCTTCTATGGCAATTGTCAACAAGCCTAATCAACGGTCAGATCCTTATAACGAATATCGTCACATTTTACGAAGTGACCTTCACTATGCAACATCTCCTCCCTTGCCTTATTTCCTCTGATCCATCTTTGGGTTATATTGGGACGTGGAGACCGGAATGTCAAAAAGCCTTAAATCACGCTGGTCGGCGGGGTATAGAGCCTTGAGGTAATTCGAAGTCTCAAATTCGCAGACTCTGCAATTAGAGAGTCTATGAGGATAGAACCCTTTGCTTCTGTTGCTATGAGCAGAACGGTGAGTCATACATTGCCAAGTTTTAAACACGCTATATCATGGAGATATAGTTAACATCTATCGGCGCTAGGTTGTTGATCCGCGAGGAATCAAGATACAACAGAGTAACTCTACTACGGTTGTCATTCCTTGGGGCACTATCTTGGGCATACCAATTGAGAGTATCCATTACAACGATGACATTTATCCCAACGCTCGTCGATTTAACCCTTTTAGATTCGTCACGCCTGACATCCAAAGTGGCGAGAACGAGGCCGTAATATATATAACAAGTAAGCCTGCAACGACAGCAGATGGTAAGTTTTTCGGGCTCGGCACGAGCAACAACCCGTGCCCAGGACGATTCCTCGCCGTTCATGAAGTAAAGCTTGTCCTAGCGCACATCTTACTCAACTATGAGCTGAAGTACACAGAGTGGAATTCCCATCTGCCTAGCATCCTCGCCCTAATGGTGCCTCAACTTGACGCCACAATACATGTGCGAGGGCGATCTTAATTTGTTGGTATTATACGCGGAACTATGGCTTCTGCGGTGTATCTATTGGATGATGAGTTACCTAGAGTTTAGTTGGATTGCTTGATTAAGGTGTTTGACCGCTCCATGATCTTTATTGGCTTTTCGTAAAGTACAAATAAAATTATGTATATTAAGTTAAAAAAAAACAAATCTTAATTTCAATCTAAATTTGAATCTGAATCCGAATCTAAACCTAAATCTAAATATACATCGGAATCTGGGATAATATTCCATAAAAAGGCGTTCTTCAACGCTTCTTTCCATTTCTGATGTTTAACCATTGCCGCAGACCCAACAAGCTCCAATTCATCTGGCGAGGGTAATTTTGATATCATCTGTCTAAAGAACCACTCTGAACCAAGGCTGGAAGAACCCTTCTTCATTATATGGAATGCCCGGCTTAATAAATCCGGCCTCCAATGTACCTCTAGTGGTAGTCCCACGAGCCTAGCACAGTGTAGAATTAAGCCTACTATTCCAGAGGCGACTGCGGTGGCCACCGAACCGGCAGACTCATAAGATACTATCGTGGTATAACTGTCTACAAAGGTTATGCGTTCACCTGAGTATATGAAATCTGGATGTGGGCGAGATGGCTGATGCGAAAGAGTTGGGACACCAATGCCCAAAATATGAACCCATCTGTTCTCATAGCCACCCACTGGGGCTAATATTGTAATCCCGCTGTCGGATGCCAATCTGAGAGAGATTAGAAGTTGGGATGTTTCGTCAGTGTCCAATGGGCTTCTTATATTGCAGTGTATAGATATCACATCCACTTTGCAATTGATTGCCCACTGAATTGCCTAGTAACAATTAGCATATGAATCCAAATAATCTCAGAAAAATTTCTTACTGCCATCAGAGAACTCTCTGTCGTCTCCGGTCTACCAGAGTTTAAAAACACGTCGAGTAGAGCAACATATAGACGAGATGTCGGGCATATTTGAGAGACGAGGGCCGATGTTTGGGCCCAGTGCATGTCTAGGTGACCGGAAAAGTATCTGTACATCGCTTCCTCTCGAGTCTCCGAGGACCTGAATGATTTAACCCAAGCGATATTCTCATCATGGATATCAAGAGCATCATCCAATCCGTAATCAATGACTGCGATCTTAACAGGGTCGGCGCTTCTGTGCGAGATAGTTTGTATAAAGCGAGTAAAGTCTCCCATCCAATGAAACCACCTGTCGTTCCTACCAGAGGTTAGATTTCTAGCAGGACATAACGGTGATTAGCCTCGAACTTACGAACGCACGTGTACCCCATTTATCGCCGTGTGCCCGTTGATTTTAGCCCTCGTCCTAGGAATTCTTGGTACTCGACCGAGCGGTAGCGTTTGATGGTTCTGGGAGGTCCAATTGGCAGAGAAAATGAGGGTAGGGTTGGGTATTGCGGCCTCTATCCGGCAGGGACTATTTGGCCGGGCGGGCGTATCCGTTCTAAAACCTTCCGTAAACCAGTCCGTAGTAGCTTGGGTAAGGAGTTCTCCCGCCAGTGAATGCTCGAGCTCATAAGCCTCTTTATCCCTGAATGAACGCCTCAGAACAAGTATTAAGTTATGGAGACTGGCTAACGTATCGGGGTGCTCATATCCTAATTCCGATTCCGCTCTCATCCACGCCATTCGGTATAGCGTTTCAGCTCCCTCGTATTTGCCCATTGCATCCGCGTGTGATTTCCCTAATATTGCCTCTCGCCCGTTAATAGCCTGCTCATATAGCTCTTCTGCTTCATCCTGCCTGTCTAAATTCAACAACAGTGATACCAGGTTGGCAAAACTTGTCAATGTGTCACAGTGACTATTCCCCTGAATAGCCTCCCTTCGCTCTATCACCTGGCGATGTAGTATTTCTGCCTCGTTGTATTTTCGTTGATATTCTAGAGCTAACGCGAGATTGTCAAGGATGATTATCTCTTCTAAATTATAGTCCTCTAGCACTAGCTGCTTTCTTTCGCGTGTCGAACGATGGATCGTTTCTTCGGTTGGAGTTCCGGCAGGGTGAGACCACTTATGGGGCACCGACGCCTCCCTTCCGTCTAATGCCTGCCGATACAAGATTTCCGCGTCGCCGTATCTCCCCATGCTTAGTAGTATTGATGCCACATGATGAAGCTTTTGCGGCGTACTCAAACTGGAATAAGCCTGCCCAGGAGGGTGTTTCTCGCGAAAAGCCGAAGGCGACGGGGCGTAGGGTATCCTTAGAGGTACATTCTTGCAAATGTATATCGTATATAATCTCTTGGGCTTGCGGTCGATTTTGGCGATGACCTGCTCTTTCGTGGCGCATCGATAGAACCATCGATGTTCGTTGGTCCGTTTTGAGTCTTCGGGTATTAGTAGTAATGCAATTCTCTGAATTGTGTCCCCATCATATCCACAGTTAAGAACAGCATAAAAGGCTTCGGGCATGCTGGGTTTCCGATATAGGCGCAGAGTTTCGGCTGGCCACATGTCCAGCTGTATCTTCAATCCTTTCCTTGTCACAAGGGACAACTCTTCCGCCTCCTCCTGAACAGGGATGATGTTGCCGGACTGAGCAAATGCCGCTGGCGACTGAGCAAAAATGCCACTTAAAATCGACGATTGAGTATCATTCTCTGGGAGAGTCCAGGCATATAAAGAATGGTCGTCAATCTCCTTCATAATCTCTTCCTGAAGTCTAATGAAAGCTTTTGCTCCCTCTCCATATAAGAGAGGCATATTGACATTAAAAATACCTATTAAAGAATAGGCAATGTCTTCGATTCTTGTGCACTTTCTCTTAGAAGCCCAACTCATCCTCTTCGCTACACTGTATGAGGAAGGGCTCCTGTGTTCCACTAAGCAATCTTTCGGGATCCCAGTGATCTCCTCGAGCAGTTTCGCAAACCCATTTTGTGGTCCGGCTTCATTGCCTGGGGAAGGCGGTGATTTGGTATGACTCTTGATACCAATATGTCTCCATTCTTTATCATAAAATTTGACCTCTCTTGGCGCTATTAGCTCTTGAAGAGTCCAGCTGCGATTAAACCAGCGGCTCCCTCTAAATCGCGACTGTTCGGTAACCAGGTCGTCGTCGGTTAGTACATCAGCCAGGTATGCATAACATGTAGCAGAGCTATGATACCATGCATACATGGAATTAATAGCTTCACTCAATTCTGCGCTGCTAGACTTGTCGATACAGCATGTGTCGATCCAAGCCCAATCGATTCCATCGCGTTGAGCTTGCTCGCATGTGTAGAGAATTTTCCTGAAACCTTCTTTCTTTTTGACCCATCTCTCCCGATGTTTATTTTTTCCCTGCCTACCCAAACTTTTACGTTTGCGCCGACCATTGACATCCTGCATGTCTTTGAAGTTAACTTCATCCTCACCCCAGGTATGAGAGAGGATCGCGTATTTAGGGATGGTATCCCCGAAAAACTCCCGCATTTCATATCTGTTGTGTTTTCCATCGGTCCTTGTGTAGATGAGACGCATGGTAGGGGTTAGGCGGACAATCAACGATTTAGAACGCACAATTGGTGATAAAAGGGCTCGGGAGTACAGGTGGGGGTTGGTGGGAATGCTTTGGAAGACGCAGTTGAAGGAAAGTTGACCAGAACACCATCTAAAGTCTCTCGGGCTTGATATAGAGCTGGCCGTGACTACTTAGGTACCTACCTAGTAATACCCGCCATGGGCTAGAATGGCCTTATTATGTGGGATCTTTATGCATGCCACGTAACTTATTACTACTTCCTAACAGCAGCATACAATGTGCATATTATGCCGGGTTCATGATGCCACTTTTGGACTGTAATTGGATAGAGATATGCAATCAATCTAGACTTAGGGTGCTTGGCCCCTTTTATTGGGCACGTCCATCAATATTGCCACCGATAGGGATGTAGCGTTTGCTGACGGCATTTCCGGGAGCGGCTTGACTTACCCAGTATCTGGGCTCTATTAGAATACATGGTAGTTTTGCGCTACCAGATTCCATTCGAACGTCTTATGCAGCATATAGCTTTCTATAGTTTATGACAGTAAGCTTGCCCTCTTCAATCTCCTTGAAAATCGTCATAGTCTATAATCTCAGTTATGCCAAATATGAGTTATCGTTATTACATGAAGGGGGAAGTTCCATCTACCTAGCTAGTTCTGTTCTGTTAGACTACATAGGCGTCCAAAGGGGCCCCGTGTCGCCCTCTCTTCGGTTCAGTCCGAAAGACATTCAGCTTACACGAGATCCTTCTTATACCCCTTGGTCATCCCCAGAATTCAGCAATAGATCACTTATTACTCAAACTCAAACACCACCTATTATTGTAGCTCTGTATGGCTTTCTATTCACTGGGAGGTTAACGGCAGCGGTGGTTGGATGCATATATTGGGGGAGCATGAGCCTTTAACTGAAGGTGTGGTGGCGCGCTTCCCGTACGTAAGCCGGCCGCTCGAACCAGCCTTCGGCTAACTACCCGAACTAGAATACACACCCAACAGCAGAAAAAAGCAAAACCCAAAACGCGACTTGCCACCTCCCTTCCTTCCTTCCGCCCTATAGGCCCCTTCCGCCCCTATAGCCTAGAAAACAGCGTATCCTCGAGCCGACCGCGCGTCGATTAGACCACTGCTAACTAGGCCTTAAGGGACTGTGGGTGGGTTAAAAAAACCCCGACCACCACGAAAAACACCCCCTTCGTGGGAGGTGAAAAGCGTCAGACCCGCGGCAAGGGACCCCTATAAAGGCCCCCCTGTAGGAGGCCCGGGCGTGGCGCTAACCTCCTGGAGAATAGAACCACTCAGAAAACGTTTCTGTTCACATTTATAACACCACAATCCTTTTCCATTGTTGCCGAGTTACAGTGCACTGGGTTTTCTCACTAGCCCAAGATGTGCGATCAACCCTCCCCTAAACTTTTGCAGCCAAGATGGTTCCACCGCAGCCTTTGCAGCTCCCTGAGGACTGACGTCCTCGCCTACCTCGGGGTATAGGGTTCTTAGTACCCTCTGAATATGCGAAGGCCTCAGCGCCTCCTTGTTCCGTCCGGCGAGGAGATGCGCCAGCTTGATGGCATTCTTGATCTCGCGCCCGTTCATCGCAAAGTTGGCAAAGCCGTCTAGATCCTCTGCCGTGAAATCGTCCGCCGAGGCGACGACGGGCGAGCGGTCTATAAAGTTGCGCCAAATCTCCTTCTGCGCGTCGCGCGTTAGCGACGGGTACTCGAGGCTCAAGTGGATACGTGATTTGAAGGCAGCGTCTATCGAGCCGGCCCGATTGGTCGTGATGAAGAGCACGCCTTGGTAGTACTCGAGCATGCGCAAAAAGACTGTTTTTTTGTTCTGTCAGCAATGAAATTCTTTTGGCTCTTTCTTCTCCCTCTCCGTCCCATTTCGTGTTTCTTCCCATTTTCGACTTACTGGACACGAGCTTGTTTCTCTCTATATCGTGCTCGGTGCGCGAGGCGAGGTACACATCTGCTTCGTCGAGCAAGAGCACCGCTTTCCATCTTGCTGCGAGGTCCAGTATCTTGCCCAGCGACTCTTCGACCTCGCTGATGGACGATCCGAGCTCACCGGCCGTGACGGAATATAGGGGTGCGTGCATTTCCTCGGCCACTTTAGTCCACATTTTGGTCAACTTCTCTCTTGTGTATATAATTAAAAATACGGGACATGGATAGTTAGTGTCTTTGACATACCAGATTCAGCAGTGAGGGTTTTCCCTATACCTGGTGCTCCCGCAAGGAGCATTACAACGCCTTGACCTGGTGTTCGTTCATTGGTTATTAGCACGCAACGGCGAGGCTGATAGGTTAGGGTTCCTAGATGAATGTAGACTTGTGCAACACACCTTTGCCCTCGACAAAGTCATCGAATTGTTTCTCCTGCTTTGCTAGCTGACTCTCGACAAAAGAGAGGACTAGATCCTTGTATGTAGTTGGCAAAATGAGATTCTTGAAAACGTCTTGATTCCAGCCTATGTCCATTATATTGTCGACTGAGAGCTCAACTCAATATCACATGGTTGTCAACGGCATGGACCATAATCGAAAGAGGGAGCAGAGCCGATAAAGAAGACGTACCCCATGACTTCTGGGCGAAAACGTATCCCTTCACTGTTGGTACGCAAAGAAGCAGTTGTTCTTCTGTAAGTGTCGGAATGGCTAGACGGAAAAGGGAGGTCAGTGTGAGTGTTCTGTGTATCGATCTTATGGAGCTAAGGTACTGACTTTGTCCTTTGGACCCATTATTGCTCGCATCTTCCGAGACAGGGTCGAACAATCGGTCTAGACTAGGGGAATTTGATGTGTTGTATTGGTAATACGCCATGGCGTCAATCATGACTCGACCATCCACCTGAGCAAGCAACAGGAGTTTGTCTACGATTAGTTCAACGTGCCCCTCGATCTTGAAAGTTGCAAATTTAGGGGATTCCTACATGGATTGTTCTGTTGACTCCCGCTCCCGGGGAAAAGGATGATTCGATCGTTATATTAACTTGCCGTGAAACGAATGATATCGTTTCGATTGCGGTACCACGATACGCCCTGTAAAATGAACCCGCAAGCGATGAGAACGTCCTGCCACGAGTAAGCAACCTGTCGCGAACCTGCCTCTTCTCTTGTATAAAGCGTTGGGGATATAATCGCAGATCTGTGATCTTTTTGATGCCGTCAAACGACGGGGTCCTTTGCCAAGACATATGCTTTCCAAACTCCTTCCCGTCCCAGTCCACCCCAAAGCACCGAAGATCGAATACAGGTTTGCCCTTGGAGTCGGTATCATACTCTGTTCTGGCCACTTTGTACATCTGAGGAGAGGTAGTGCTGCCATTGAAAACTATGTCACCCGGTTTGTAAAGTGTCCAGAGATATTTGAATGTCATCAGAGACTTGGAGATGAGTTCCCTGCTCTCCTTAACCGTGTCTTTGAGCTCCCTGCGCAGGACGTTCAATAATAGTCTGATGTAATCAAGCGCCTTCGCATCCGTGACTTGGTTCGCTTCTTGCTTGAGTTGATCCCAGTGGTGAAAGATGTCTTCAAACGGTCTTTTTAGGACGACTTTCTCGAGTTTGAAGTCCAGCTTAGGAATCGCCCCGCGCAAGAAATCCTTTAAGCACTCGCTTTGGACCAGGATTTCGTGAACTTCCAGCGGCTTATTTTTGCTGCCGTGAGTCTTTCTGTTCCGAATGATCAACGCCGGGCCGGCGTTCTCGCTTGGGTCAACCTTTTTGACGTCGTCGGGGTATTCGTCGACCCAGTTTATGCAACATTTGCATTTCGGTGGGCCCTCGTACACGTTTTTTGCTACGCACTCCTCTCCTGGTGTGTCGAGCAGCGGATCATTTAGGTCGTCGTCCGAGTCATAGTCCAGGCGCGTTTCCGGATGCATTTGGTTCAGATGGTGAGCATCAGAAGGTACGAGAGCGCTTGTCTCTTCAACAACGCCACCTAGGACTGTTGACTCGTCCGTGTTGATATCAACGTTGTTGTCCATGATAATTATCTCCTTCCTTCAAGAATAGAGCTTGCAATGCCTTTACTAGCAATCGACAGTTATGGGAATGCAAGAGCAAGAGAGGGGATGAGTACGAAGTTTTGGGAACAGGGGTCTAGGCTGTAGCTGGGGACACGCATAGCATCATAACGTTATACGCCCAACCAGATATGGAACAATGTGTCAGAGGGCCTTATTGGTTGAACTACAAGATTACGAGGACCTACTCCAACTGCAGGTCGTAACAAGTGCACATACAGTGCCCCAGATGACTTGGAATACGAGTCCAATAGCCCAACGTATTTCACATAGCCCAGATAGCAACAGTGATAAATAGAGTCCGGATTCCCTGACTGAAAAAAGGAGAATCATAGACCCTTTGAGACCCTCAGCGATCATTATTAGTTGAATTGAACAAGAAGTTTCCAGTCTTTGTTATGGCAACTGCCCAGAAACCCCGAAAGCAGGCTCTCATAGGTCGCGACCAATTATACTCTGTAGCGTTAGTAGCGTAGGTACAGCCCACGAGAATGTAGGTTGCGCCGAAAGTCCTACGTCTTCACCGTTTGTGGCTGACGAGACACAAAATGATTCGTAATTGCTACGCATAGCTTCGGAGTTTTCATGCGTGCGTTGTACGTTGTCTGCTATACTGAGTAGTTCTACGTGCAGGGACCCACCGGACAACCCTTCTACCTACAGCACCAAATATTCAGGCATACCAGGCTCGCATACTACATAAGTTCAACCCGCTCACCACCCTTATTACTATATTACGTTTACTAAGTGACGTGCCTAATTGTGATGTAGATGCTCCATGCCCAACTACTACCCCGAGACTTCCCTGTTGCCCCGAAAGAGGTTAGACAAATTGAGAGGTCCTAGGTGGCAAATAGAATGCTACAAAAATTGATGCCTTAATTTTAAGTTTCCACATCATCAGACAAAAGACGTCTATTGGGTCGCGAACCATTGCACCTTACGGTAGCAGCAGTTAGGTACACTCCGCAAAAGTAGAACGGAAAAATCCCGCTCACTTACACACGAAACGTCAAAGCTTACGAGGAAGCTCAGTTCCTGGCCAACATCATTGCAATCATAGAATATGGCCAAATCTAGTTTCAATTTTGGGTTGGCATCTGACATGGATTTCGAGACCGTACATCTCGCACATTTGCTGAGGAGCTCTGTCACCGATTCATGCCAAACTTGGCTCGAGCACGCAAACCGTGATACGTCGACAGAAGTTGAGCTCGAGAGAATTCAATCCGCTTGGCTCATCTGCCTAGAGTTCTTTATTCAGAAATTTGACACGCAGCTTCGCGAAAAAGTGAACCAGAGTGCTCAGTCCTGTCAGCTCATGTTGTCGACATGTTACCAAACATCATCATGCTCACAGATCCCACGCGAATTCAATCTCATAGAACTTCAGCCGTCGCTTGATCCCACTAAACCGATAAGATGTAGCCGCCGCACAAGCCCCCTGGACCAGGAAGAGCAGCCAGTATACGACGTGCTCTCATACGCTCAAGATACGTCACACCAGATCAAACGTATTTTGATAGATGGTGCCCCAATGACGATACAGAAAACTCTTGAGTCTGCACTCCGCCACCTGCGGCTTCCCGACACACGGCGGCTACTCTGGATAGATGCGCTCTGTGTCACTAGTCCAGATACGTCGAGCTGGGGCCACAGCGTGCAGGAGATGCCGAATATCTACGCGAGGGCCAGACAAGTCCTCGTTTGGCTAGGAAATGAATCGAATACTTCGGAGATGGCATTTGAATTCCTCCAAGCACTGGCCGATCTCCCCAGCGACCACCCACAAGCTATGCTACTAGCAATCTTGCAAGACACAAAACATAGAAATACCCTCGATGCTATCTTCAACTTGATGTCTCGCCCGTGGTGGGATCGTGTGGGACTTCTGCAGAAACTCCTCCACGGCTGTGAAGTCATCATATGGTGCGGCACCCACTCGGTCAGCTGGAATGTGTTTTCCATCTTTTTCCATGCACTTCAGCAGCTCAGTGCGCATAAACTTGGCGGAAACACACAATACACAGCTTTCTGTCTACTGCATATGATACCCACGGGCTCTCTCGGCTTTTATCCTTCTCTGCAAAGATACACACCAAGAGAAGAGCGACCTAGGCTAATTGAGGCGTTGTCCTTTAGCCTAGAGACCATATTCACGAGGTCGAGCTTGACAACTGCTTGGGTATTAGCGTTTAATCGGATCGGAATGTATCTCGGCTCTTTTCTGACACACCTGGCTCTCGTTATATGCCGAGACGATGTTGCGAATCGCCAGGCACGCATCTCGGAGATATTTAAACCTCACCAAACTGACCCGCGACTAAACGTCGGAGACGTCATGTCTAACAAGACCGAACAACGGCGCTATTCGGATGACAGAACAGGTTTGATTGACATGATCCAACAGATGGTATCAGATACCACCTTGAGTACCACTTTGGCGACTGGGGCAGGGCTGGTTCAGCTCGAAAGCGAGTCAAAGACGTTGTATCACAAAAATCAAACGGATCGCAAGAGTGCACTTGATTGTTGGATCGCTATTTTGAACATATATGGCTGCCATTCCATAATCGAACAAGAAGCAATGCCCGAATATAATATCACGGAATCACGCAAGAATAAAGAGCTTCAGTCACCCTCTAAGCTACCGACGCTGTGGTCCCTCTTGTCCGGTGAAAATATTGACTCGGAGATCATCTGTAAGAAGTGTTCAGTGGATTTGCTCGCTCTTTCGGCTTTAGGTGTAGAGAATGGGCCCTACATTGCCCTGTCCCATCTATGGGCCGGCAAAATGCATGATACCATCATACAGCTCGATGGGGCTCAGACTCAAGTTTCATCAGATCTGAGCGCCATTCTCCTTACCCTACGAAGAACCGACCTACCCGTTCTACTATGGTTCTACGCAATCGGCAAGAGTCCGGATTATCAAGAGCGGGTTCCCATTATCGGAACAATGGATATGTACTCTTGGGCTGGGCACGTTTTCGTCTGCGGCGACGAACACGACACTTCATATTTCGACCCGGTTGCGAACGATGGAGGTATAACAGAACAGCTGTTACAGCTTTTCGGGTCCCCCAAGAGGCACTTCGAAGCGAAAAAACCACTCGGAGTGCCAATTATCTTGCCTCGGGACAATCCCCTAGAAGATTACGCAAGGGATGCTAGGTCTTACCCTTATCAAGCTTTGCCGAATACAACATCAATTCGGCTTCTAAGGGTGGCGCCACTTCATAAGGGAGAGATACTAGAAGACAAATACAGACTTATACAGTGTTCGATGAGCACGATAGATCTTGAGAGCCGCCCCGAGTACGACGCATTATCCTACACGTGGGGTGACCCGCTGTGCATGCGAAGCAGTTCTCGGAATATGGCGTCCCAGACTCAATGGTATAAGCAGACATTCGAAATCGAGTGCGACGGTATATCGGTATTCGTTGGCGCCAACTTGTACACGGCGCTGATATGCCTCCGCTGGACGCTAAGCGTGAGGGAACCCTCTACCTCGAAGGGGATAATGCAACTCGTGCCACAGTTGGGTTATATATGGGTTGATCAGTTATGCATTAACCAGAAAGACACCAAGGAGCGAAACAGCCAAGTGAGTTTGATGGGCCGCATCTATCGGCAGGCGAACGTTGTCGTGGTGTGGCTCGGTGGCGAGGATGAATATGTGCAAGACGCCTGCACTATCATGGCTACACTCAGCGAGAAGTTTCTACAAGATCCGCATATATTTGATCGTGTGCGATCTTCGGGCATGACGCTTTTTGACACAGACACATACCGAGTTCTGGGGATCCCGCGGATCTCTATCCGCCAGTGGATCGCATTGTACGCCTTCCTAAGCCGGTCGTGGTTTGGTCGCGCTTGGGCCATCCAAGAAGTGTGCCTAGCTCGAAAACCTATGGTCTTATGTGGCCTCATACTTATGCCTTGGGACGTGTTTGTCTTGACCGTGGAAACACTGCGCCGATCTGAATGGGCATCCCAACTTAACCGGTTGGGCCAACAGAGTGTCCCAGATGAATGTGAAAACACGCCCGCCATAACGACGGCTTCTCTGTTCCCACTATATAGAGGGCAATCGACGTCTGAAATTAATCTCCCCAGACTACGGTCGATTTCCGATGTCAGGGCTAGCCTCGGTACCTCTACCGGAAAATTTGCTGGCATCGAGCCATTATCATTAGTAACGAATATTACCCTGTTTCGTACTGCGCAGGCCACGGACCCGAAGGACAAGATTTATGCCTTTATGAGCATCTCCCGCGAGTTTCATAGCAACTTTCTAGCCGGCGATGGACAGATAAAACTTGCTCCAAACTATCAACTCTCTACCCGTGAAGTGTTCATTGAATCAGCCAAGATGATGCTATTGTCCAGTCCAGCACTAGAGCTTTTATCCCTCGTCCAAAACACCGAAATCGAGACGACGGTCGAAGACCTGCCTTCCTGGGTTCCTGACTTCAGTATCAGGGACACGCGGTTACCGCTGGAATTCGGGTTTCCATCACCATTCACGGCCGCGGATGGCTTGGGGCTCGCTCATCGAGTCTTTCTATCGACTGATATCTTAGAAGTACGAGGCGTTTATATCAGGACTATTACCTCCGTCGTCACTTTCGAGTCGGGAGTCGTGCTCTCAAAACTAGCAGACATAGTCTCTCATATACCCACTCTATCGGCTATTCCGCGACCGAAGATGAACGAGAGGCTGCGGCATTTCGTCCTCGAATCAGAAATATGCCTAAATGAAGACGATCGTGAAATGACTTTCCGGTCATTAGAATACAACGGCGTAGTTGAGCACCAGACCCGGTTCGAAGTCCTATGGCGAACCATGCTGACCGATTCAGCCCGAGGTCACCACCCTCTACCCGGCCATTTCGGGACGGCGGTGTGCACCTGGTTTGAAAAATTGGTCAAGGAATTGGAAGTCAAGGTCGGCTATATCGTGTTGAATCAGGGTGTCGATGCTGACGAGCACATTGACAAACTAGCGAGGGAGTACACCGCCCTCCGGCAATTACTGAGTCAGAAGCTTGAGGAAAAGCCGTTAGGCTTACCACCAGACTTCAAACGATTTCTAGATGCCGCCCGATCCTCCTCGAGCTTCTCACTGGGTGCGGCTAAACAAGAGTATGACCGGATGGTCAAACTAGATCGATCGATTACCCAGGTTGATGAGAGTGTTATGCAAGATGTGGGGGATAAGGTTTCCGGACTACACTTGCAGTCGCTGTTCCGGACATGTTCGGGCGAGATAGGTCTTGGATCTAAACTCGTCAATTCTGGTGACGAAGTCTGGGTGTTGGCAGGTGGGAATGTCCCCTTCGTGTTACGAAGGGTGATGGATGGACGGTACAGGCTGCTTGAAGAATGTTATGTCCACGGCGTCATGCATGGCGAGGCAGTGGAAAACGCACGTGAATCTTGCAAGACTATTCAGATAGTATGATGATTTGCTGTGGCTAAATACTGATACGGTGCGGGCAGTCCAGGGGTCAGATTGATTAGCCAAGGTGGATTCAAGCCAAAATTCGTTGCTATTTCATATAAATAGCCTACCCCTATTTCCAGATTATAGCCGTCAAGCTGTTCACCACGGTCAATACTACGCTCTTTTCTTTGACTTCATTTCTTTTGTGAAATATCTGGACGGTTAAGATGGCGCTGGCCAGACCTCTAGAGTACTGCTCGATAATCCGAGCCGGTTCAATACCTCAGCCGCTCCGTAGCTACCTCTTAGAGGTAGGTAGGGTGACCCAAGCTACAAAGTTTTGGAATCGGATGGGAATGTATCACGGATATGTGGAGCTTATGTACCGTTATTGCCAATATCGCAATAACGGCGTCGTTTTTGTGACAGAATGTTATGGAAAGCTGCTAAACAGATTTGAAGTTCTTTAAGTCCTATCCCTACTCACAGTTTCAAAACCAGGGCCGAATCCGTATGGTAGTACATCCGTAATCGTAGACGCTCCCCCCCCTCTCCTCCCCTTTCCCCCTTAAACACCTCTTAATACCCCCTCAAACCATTTCCCAACCTCCCCCCACCCCTCCTCCACGCCCGCCACAAGCCCAACATACCCATCCGGCCTAACAACCACCAACGCGCCCTCCTCAGGATCAACCCCATACCCCTCATAAGCGCGTCCATTCCCCTCGTGATAGCTCTCCTCATCCACAAACACCTTATCATACTCCCACCCAAGTTTACTGTCAAACGGATGGTACACCTCATGAAGATCCCGCAGAATCTCAATATCCGCCCTCTTGGCCGTGTGAAGCAGCAGGATATCAATAACAGAGGGGTCACGGTCAGTTTTAAAGCGGCTCGTCATGGTCCCACTGTGCGGGTCAGACCCAGGAGAGAGCGCGATGCGCGGGTACAAGGGGAGTAAGCTAAAAGCCAACCATGCGCCGAGAGCGTTGACGAGATCCCGCCGTGCAGGGCGCGAGATGTCACCCGCGAAGACGACGATCCGGAAACGCCCGTCGGAGGGCATCCTGTGGTGCAGCTGCCACGGGCGCGCGTCGGCCTGCGCGACGACTTGGTAAGACGGGAACCGCGTCCCTGGCGCGCAGTTGGTGGCTAGGGAGACGCCGGAGGGGGGCTTGGCGATGAGGGCGCTGGGCTTGTAGTTTACGCCTATGCCGCTTGTGAACTGGTGGACTGCTTAGTGGGATTCATAAGGGGTAAGTATGAGGATGCTAGGTACCATGTGGCTCATGTTGAACGCCTTGCTGAACTCCTCCATTGATACCCCGGTCTCGTCCATGATGTCTTTGGCGGGTCGGCCGGAGAATAGTCGGGAGAATTTGTGGTCGAAGGCGATGAGTTCTTTGGCGATTTGCTTTCGCTCGAGTTCATACGTGGAGAGGATGCTACGTTGCGCGACCTTCTTGCATACGAGCCCAATCTTCCAACCTAAATTGTATGCGTCTTGCATTGAGACATTCATACCCTGGCCAGCTTTTGGCGAGTGGGTGTGTACAGCATCTGTAAATATTGTTAGTATTGCTCTTTGGAGTTGATGAGAGGGCGAACTTACCTCCGGCAAGGAATACACGGTCAAACTTGCTGAACTTGTCTCCGACTCGTTGACCGATCTGGTATGCGGTCCACCTGGTAAGGAGATGGCTTTTAGAGAAGATGACTTGACTAATGTAGCTGAAAGTTGGACATACCAATCGCAGTAGTGATAATCCAGCTTATAAGGACTAATAATATTCTGAGCCGCCTTAAAGATGGCCTCCGGCGTGATCTTGGACTTATCGACGCGTCCCTCACCGGCTGATACCTCTGTGAGTTGAATGTACAGTCGCACTAGCTTGTTTTCTCGAGGGATGATCATCAGGCTTCCAGATGAGGCGCTATGAATCATGCAACGGTTTCGGATATCGGCTGTATGAAATGAGCACGTGCGATTGCTGAGTAGGGATGATTATGTTTCGTACGAAAATCTGTAATAGGTACGATGTCTAGTACGCCCCAGATGAAATCCGTCATTTCACCACGCATCTCAAAGTCTTTGCCAAGCGTCTTTCTTGTCCACGAATGCGCACCGTCGCATCCCACAACATATTTAGCTTTTACGACTTCCTCACTGATATCTTTATGCCCATTCGATTTTTTTATCATGGAGGGCACATCGTCATCAGCCAGATTACTCCTATATAACCCATCGCTCAAATTACTGAGTCGCTGCGTTGGTGTCGCCTCTTCCTCGCTGAGCTTTCGGAGCGTTACAGTGAGCGGATAAGCGTCGTCATCGTCGACTTTATCTTCCTCAATCGATAGCGACGTAGGAACGACCATGCGCTCGACCCTGATTTGGTGGGTAGGACTGGCGGGGTGTGGATACGATGCGGCTATGGCATCTAGGAAGAAGCTCTCCATGCGCCCCTGATGCAACACCGCCTCTGTGAAGCGCGATAGGCCCGCGACATTATCCGGCGCGCGGCTGTTACGTCGGATCGGGCCGTCTGGACCTGGATTCCAGAAGCTCACCTCTACCATGGATTAGCAAATTGGGGTACCGAATGGAAATGAAGATGGAGGGTTGGCGTCGCGTGGCCCCCCAAAATAGTTTCATTTGATGTCATACCGAACATGCGATTTGCTTCCTTCCATACGCGCTCGCCAATTCCGAAACTGTCGAGTATCTCGAGTGTGCGCGCTTGAAAGCTGAGTAGTCCTTTTTTAGCGCAAGGAAATGTATAGTATTGTCGCGTCTACTGACCCGTCGGCTTGTCCAGAAAATACTTTGTCGGTTCGCTTGTCCACGATCCTCGTTACAAGGCCAAGCCTCGACAGCCAAAGGGCGAGCATAAGCCCAGCCGGGCCGGCGCCTACGATGAGCACATCAATTTCAGATGGCATTTTTTGCTGTTCCTGGTCCCCAATGTCTTGGGATTTAATCTTTCTGAAACTTCGAGGGGGCGCAGAGGGTTGGATCTAATAAGCCTTAAGACCAAATGGGAGAGTGAATTATGGAAATGGTGTGGTCAATCTCATTCACCAAATACGTCTTTCGCGATTGTTTCTAGTTAGTCTAATTTGCCAGTTGCAGTATCAACAACCGAATGAGGTAGCACAAGATCGCTCATGAGTACAGCCTCCCACCGCCAATATGCATTGGTGGCTTGAATATTGTATGACCAAGAAGCAATGGTGAATTAGAAGTGATGATCAAGCATGACAAAGGCCGGGGTGGGTTTGGCGGGGGGCTGCACGAGTGGGTTTTCATGTAGGGACGGGTAGCGGGTGGCTTTCTTAGATGGGCAATGGATTCGCAACGATACACATAGTTGTGTACACTTAGCTCTGTTGTAAATAATTGGATCTGGTGAGACGGGGGTGTTCTTTGCCGACTGGCGTAGCCGAACCCTCGGCGCAACTAGCCAAACCGGGATCAGTCAGCGGAAATCCCGACACGTCCTAGATCGCGTCGTACCCTCCATACTTTAGAGCCAGCACCACGCTTTTGGTTCCTTGTGAGAACTTCGATCCAGGGCACTGATCCTGTGCTTCCGTAGGTACCGGTGGTGTTGTCTCCCCTCATATTCTCCAAATCAATATCCGTGCCTTCTGCTTGGCCATCTAAACCAATTCCCTCATTTCCATCAGCATCTTCATCCCCAGACTGGAAATACAGATCTTCCATATACGCCCAGCTTGGCGGGTCGAACTTTCCACTGACAAGCACAATCTGCCCCCCTCTGGCCCTCACTTCTTCGATCTGGGTTGTTGTTATGGGGCTTAGCAGGTGCAGATCGCCGTTTTCAATATCGATACCGCGAACTAGAACCAAGCCAAGACTGCGAGAATATCGAGGATCGAGGGTCAGCCCATATGACGTATCGATATACGGGATACCTTCTGTTGTCAAAGTTGTAGTCCTCTTTTGGAGAAGGTCGAAGGGTGGCGGTTTAGCTTGACTGGTCTCGCCGACATCCAGGTCCATTGGAGTAGCCTCGTCATCTATATGATTCGGCACATGCGCGTCGGCTTCAACGTCACGAAAAGCCTTTGTGCTTTCAACTTCAACTGCAGCTAGAACAGTGCCATTGATTGCATCAGCCACGAGATCCGGCTGCGTCTGAAAGTCGTAACACAGAACCCCAAAGATGCCCCGGTTCGTGCCCCTGAAGCGGACCTGCAAAGGCGCCATAGCCGTGAGTGGCCTTTTGAACCAGCGGGGATGATCTCTTGCCGGTTCCGCATGAAAATAGGCCATTGTTTGCATAGCCCGTAAATGTGCAGCGCTCCTAAGGCTATTCTGACTGGGCTGGGATGGTAGAGTTGAGAAGCGAGCTGCTTTACAGGCTCCTTGGAGAGCCTCTACAGTATCAGTAGGTCCCGTTAGAGACATGTATATCACTTCGGAGGGGCGCAATTCACTAATAAGCGAAACTAATAAGTCTAAACCAGTGCCCTGTATCCAGCCTGGCGTATTAATCACAAGAGGATATGATCCGAATGCGTTGCGGTAATGGGTTATTAGATCAAGGGCCATCTCGGTGTACAGCTCGGGGTCAGAGGCCGGGGAGAGTGACGCGAGAGCATGTGACCTGATTATGCGAGCGCCAAGGGCGTCGAGGGGTCGGCAGAAAGATGGAGATAGCACCGGGGCCGTTACTAGGGTGAGAGCTATCTGGCCGGCGCCGCAATATTCCGGCTGCCCCGGGTCAAGATCGAGCACAACGACTCCGCCCTTGCTTGGTTTCTTGGCGTGGGTCTGTATGCCGGTGAGTAAACGATTTGTCAAAATCTTGCCGAAAGTGGATTTTCCGGATGATTTTGGACCTGTTATCATGACAGATGAGGGCGCCGAGTTTCTTGCGGCAACGAGTGCTGCTATTTCGCGATTCCACTCGGGCGGCGACTTTAAATCTTGAAGAATAGCTCTCTTAGGCCCATCCTCGGATGTATAAAGCTACCGAATATTAGCTTCACTCAGTTAAGATTCATGGGGTAGCTTGAGCCTACAATTTGATATGTTTCGCTACATCCACTAGGAGAGGATGAATTGGGGCTCCCCCACCAAAGTTTTCGGAATAAAGGTGAGAGTAGCCCCAATGCTTTTAGATCCTGGGCGCTGGGGTGCGGGTGAAGTTCCAAAGTGGCTTCATTGCTGCACCGAATGACTGGAAGTGCATGGGATTGAGGTGCATGAACCCAGGATACATTATCAGATGCCCCGAGAGTGGCACCGTATATAGTGACCTCGCCAGACTTCACTCGGATGCCGTAGCTCCCAAATATCACCAATCTCTGCGCGGTATTAGTACATGATTCCGGTGGCATTGAGACAGAAACTGACCTCTCCTTCATCAAGGTTCAACTGAGACACTCCATTACTTTTCGGACGAAAATTGCTTTTGGACGGGCGGAAGCTTGAAAAGTTGACGGGCTGAGCCGGGGCCTTGGTGATGTAATCCTCCTCATCTTCGTCAAGTGAAGGAGATGGACTCCTTGCCGATTGATGAATCCGGTCCAGGTTTGGACCCGGCGACACAAATGAAGCTTGGACTGGTGATGCCTCATTTAGCTGGGTAGGAGTCTCCTTCTGCTCAACAGAGGCGTGTTGTGTTGCCTTAGTCTTCCTACCCTTCTTCTGTGGTGTAGATACGGACTTTTTAGTATCGGTTAGAATAGTAGTCACAGTAAGGCTAGCTTGGTCAATTGAGGGTGGTGCATTTTGACTCTGCTGAGCCTGAAGTTTTTTTCGGAGAGCGAAAGCACTCATAGCTAAGTGTTGAATTAGTCGAGCCTGGATGTATAAGCAGTAGGAAGGTCGGGAATAAACTTGCGTTGGGGTGAGGCATCTGTGTCTAATCTCCTTCTTTTGCTAGTAGACATAACTTTTGTAGGGCTGGCTCAATCGCAATGTTAAAAAGCCGTATAACGAAAGATTAAATGAAGTAGTGCGAATTATGAAAAAAGGCAGGTTTAAATTTCATACGTGAGAGTTGGCAGAGGTAAGTACTCGGGACGGATTTTGACACTGATCAGTTATTCATTCACTGAGCCTATCACAGCACTGAAAATATTGGTAGCAATTGCGACCAGAGAAATGCGCCGGCACAGACGTTATTCCGGTGTTCGCACAGTGGATAGCTTCACGTCGAGGGACCTAAATAATCCTAGACTTGCCCCACTACAACGGGTAGGTACCTCCCTAGTTCCATTATGAAGTAGTGGTAGAAGTAGCGTACCATCAATTAAAGAGGTTGGCGTCGGCGCGTGAACTTAGCCAAAAATTTCTTGTGACCCAATTCACGCCCACTTCCACCTTCGCGATTCTTCACTTTTTCATCACCGCCAAACCCACCAATTCTACCCACCCCAACACACCCCACCACTCGCGCATCCTTGATGTGATTCTGCCACAATGAGGAACGCAAAAGCCAACATTGGCTCGCTGAGCAGCATGGCGAGCAAGGTGCGCCAGGAGAAGAAGAACAGCGCCTCTGCGAAAGCCAAAGCCCCACTCGCGCGTGCGCGTGAATCCAAGAAGCCCTTCAAGAGCGCCGACACCGTCCAAGATTCCGATAGCAACAGCAACTCTGACTCCGACTCCTCATCTTCTTCCAACAGTAGCGATAGCGATGGCGATATTGGTGCTGCACGCGCTAAATTCCTCGCAAAACAGACCGCGAAGCAGAACAAAGCTGCCGAGAAGGCAAAGGCGAAGGCGATGGTCAATGGTGCTAAACCAGTAGCAACACCCTCAAAACCTATACCGAAAGGAGTTACCCCGACATCTGCGCAGAAGCCAGCCGACCCATATGCATTTGATTCAGAGTCCGATTCTGAATCCGAGTCCGCCTCAGATGCTCCCGGCAAAGTTGCCACAAGCCAAACCAAACCCAATGGGAGCAAGTCGAAAAGTAGAAGCAGCACTAGTTCCAGTGATAGTTCGAGCGATAGTGAAGAGGTTGGTACGAATAATAAAGCTGTTAACGGCAAGGCCTCAGAAAGCGAAGAGAGCGAGGACAGCGACAGCAGCTCAAGCGACGATGAAGACATACCCAGCAGAGTCGCTCAGGTCAACGGAAAGGCTCCTGCAAACGGCCCGGCTGCAAATGCCCAGGAATCTTCAAGCGAGGAAAGTGAGAGCGGGAGCGAGAGTGATGACGAGGGGGATGGTGGTAGAACAGCCGTCGCTAGAACCAATGGTAAAGATGCTGCAGAGGAATCAACATCCCAAGTGTGAGTACTTCATCTACTTACCCACCCCTCCCAGCTCCCTAGTCGCCTATCTGACCATCCCATCTACTTTCTAGGTCACGGCCTAAGTGGCTGAACAGCTCGGATTTTACACTTCGCAAAGCCTCATCTGATAACCCCGGCAAGGAGGTCGCCGACTTCTTTAGCAACGCCAATCTCGAAGGCAAGCAGGTGTGGTACTTTACCGCACCGGCTTCGCTCCCCATTACGGTTCTAAAAGACATGGAGATTGATCTAGCCAGTGCCAGTCAGGGAGGACCTTTACTAACGCATAACGGCGACAACTACGGACTCGATCTGGAATCCTATGCCACAAACACCCAGATCCAGCTGCTCATTCCTTCGCGTGGTGGTGATAAATACACATCTTGTAGGTCATCCCTCTCGGCTTATTCTCTTCGAAGCTAATAATATTCGTAGTGAGCCGTAGCATTGACTCCACCGTCCACTTGCGGCGCATGGCTAAGTTCGGGCCCAGTGGTGAAGTTCATGCCACCGCCACAGAAGATTACGTTCCGATACCCAAGCCTATTCGAGAGCAGCCGGAAGGTCTCAAGGTCCGTTATACACCGATTGGCGTCCCCACGCCTGCAATTTCAAACATAGCCCCACCAAAGTCAAGTCTCGCGAATGGATCTAGTTCTCATTCAAGCACGAGGGCTCGGGTGCAATTATCGTCCAGCTCGGGCAGTGAATCGGAGAGTGATTCCGACGTAGAGATGACTACACCTGTCGCATCGGCTGTTCCTGCCAGCCAGACAAAATCAACAAAGTCGGGGATGACGAACGGAGATAAGAAACGAAAGCATCCCGGCGACGAGAACCAGGCTACGAAGCGCTTAAAGGCAGGCAAATTCACCGAAACGCCTAAAGCGAAGAGCACACTTCTCCAGACCCCCAGCTCGTCAGCCATATCAAATTCCACGCCCTCGAAAAAGCCATCCTCACAATCCAAAGACAAGAAGGAGAAGACGAGGAGAGATAAAACGCCCAAGACTGCCGCCTCCGCTACGCCCGCCGCAGCGAAACAGACGCCCATTCCTCTGCCTAGTTATCCGGGAATGAAGCGATGAGGGGCTAACCGACTTGATTCTCTTGGTTTTCGGGCTTACACGGATTTGTTACCTAGTATTTAGGTCATCATACAGGTTTCCGTAGACTCATGTATAGGGGGACGATGGATCGAGAACTTCGAAGACTTTGAACACTTTGAAATTCTACGAGAAGGACGTAATTTTTGCATGTGCGGTCGGATGACCGCACGGGGTGTCTGGCGTCTAGGCTACGGCTCACAAAATGGTATACTCTTATTTTGCGAATACCTCACCGGCCGTATCTTCTCGGAATGCGACTACGTGTGTATATGGCGGTCGATACGGTGAGTGAGGAGTTGGTTCGTTGTATAATTCAACGCGAAACGTTGAACGTTGAAAGGGAAGGGAACCTTTGGTCTTGGCGGATTTGCTCGCATTGCTTTGCTAGTGAGAAAATTCAACTCCGTCGTCTGAGTAGAGCGAGCGGGTCTGGAGTGGTGGCATGGTGATCGAATCATGGTCGCAATGGCTTGTAGCTCTAGATAGACAGTAGCCTCTCCGAATTCAACTAATCGTATTGCTACTTGGTAGACTTCTGTTATATGACCGTATGTCTCCCATACCTTGCCTTATTTCGAACACTAAGCTGTAATATGTCTTACTGCACGGCAAACCCGTTTCTTGAGGCATGTGTGAATCGGACACCTACTTACATAATCTACTTGATTAAATAGGTACATATTAAAAATAGCATGGGAGGAATGTGGTGTTCCGGCCCGGTTGTTTCGGGTACGCTTTTCCGGCCCTCTTCCCGCTCGTCACGCGGCTACTTGCCATGTGGTCGTGTCTACGCAGGCCCACTTCGTGAAGGCGCGACGGACTCCGATGGCCGGGCGCTTTAGTCGGAGTCACCACCGGCATGTCAATATTTAGGTAAATACCTGTAAATCTAAGTTTAAGCTTTAATTCATTCACCTTCACTTACATCGCTACAAGCCAGTTAGACTTTCATTTCACAAGACAGCTTCGGGGCTCTAGATAGATTCTTTTGGATCAATCACAAATACCAAGGCACCCCAATCTCAATCTCCGCACCACAATAGTCCTCAGCAGAGCCTCATCTTCATTTATCCCCGCTCACAATGCGCCCTACAGTCCTCTGTATCGGTAAACTAGGCGACCCAGCAGCGGAATCAGCATGGCAGGCCCTAGGCTCTAAATACGAGCTCCTCGAGTTCCACTCCGGCACACGTGAAGACTTCCTAGCGAACTGCCGCAGCGGCGTGTACGACGCTGTCGTCGGCTGCTATCGCTCCAATGGCTCGACTAGGCTCACGGGAAGGTTTGATGATGAGCTTGTGGATGCGCTGCCGAAGGGGTGGAAGTATGTCGCGCATAATGGCGCGGGGTATGATACGGTGGATGTCGAGGCGTGCTCGAGGAGGAAGATTGCGGTGTCGAATACACCTGGTGCGGTTGATGATGCGACGGCGGATGTGGGGATGTTCTTACTGCTGGGCGCATTGAGGAGTGAGTTTTTTTAATTAATTGCTTCTATTGTTTCCGGGGTAGTTGGCGCGATGGGATACCTACGCACAGCCCCTCCTCCCAATTATAAAGTGCATACATACATCATCATTGTCCCTACCAGCTAACCACCCCCAGTGGCCCACTTCTCCATCACCGCCCTCCGCGCCGGCAACTGGCTCGGCTCAACACCGCGGGGCCACGACCCGAAAGGCAAAACCCTCGGGATCCTCGGGATGGGCGGTATCGGCCGCGCAACCGCACACCGCGCCCGCGCCTTCGGGATGTCCATCATCTACCACAACCGGCATCGCCTCCCGCCCTCCCTCGAGTGTGGGGCCGAGTACGTCTCCTTCGACGACCTGCTCGCCAGGGCAGACGTCCTCTCCCTCAACCTCGCGCTCAACCCGGCCACGCGCCACATCATTGGCGCGACAGAGCTTGCGAGGATGAAAAGGGGGGCGGTGGTGGTGAATACGGCGCGCGGCGCCCTGATTGACGAGGACGCGCTTGTCAAGGCGCTGGAGGATGGGCAGGTTGGCGCCGTGGGACTGGATGTGTATGAGGATGAGCCGAGGGTGCATCCGGGGCTGGTGGGGAATCAGAGGGCGTTTTTGCTGCCGCATGTGGGCACGTATACGTTTGAGACGGCGCGCGAGATGGAGTTGTTGGTGCTGAGGAATTTGGAGAGCGCGGTGGATGAGGGGAGGATGTTGACGTTGGTGGCGGAGCAGAAGGGGTTGGAGTGGGCGCTGGGGGTGAAGGAGGTGGGAGTATGAAGAGAGCACGGGAATGGTATATAGAATTTTGAAGGAAATAAGAGTTACAAGCAACTGTAGACCTATTTTTGAGTGGGAAGTGAATTATATGTGAATAGATTGTACTTTTGGAGTTAGACGCCATCTAGATCATATCGTCACAAAAACCAACACCATAACGCCAACCTTACTCATCCGAAAACGTCATTTCATTTCTCATAACCCCTACCAATCAGCAGGAAAAGGCGCCGTCTCCTCCGGCGCGGGATGAGGATACTCATACGTAATATGCCTCACCTGCCCATCTTGCAAAAACTGCCGCGCCCTCCCCGTCGCCCAAGGCCAGACCTCCTGATACCTCTCATCATCCTCCTTCCAGCAGCGCATACCAGGGCTCTTACACACCTCACAGTCATAATCCGCCTTTGGACTGCGCGAGTAGCACATATCCATTTTCAGGGGGCGGTTGTACTTCCCTTTCCCTTCCCTTCCCGGATCCTCATTGCCCTCGCTATCATCATTATCCACCTTGGCGCGCTGAGACCTCGTAGCCTCCTCCCTTGCCATCAGCGCGCGCAAGTGCGCGTGGTACCCGGAATGCACCCACCCGAGCGCGAGCATGTACCCCATGTGCGTCATCTCGACGCGCTCGAGGTTGGCGCACTGGTTGACGATGTACAGCGCGTGCCAGGTGCCCATGCTGCGGCAGGTGAAGACGCGCACGCGCGGGAACGACGGCCGCTCCAGCGTGTCCCGGAACCCCGTGCCGTAGTTGTTCAGCTCAGGCCCGGAGCGTAGATGCAGCTCCTCGAGACCGGGACTGTGCCGGCTGAGGTGGAGGAGGGTGGAGACGGGGACGTCGCCGTCGGAGGTCTCCCAGCTGTTAGTTCAAGTTAGTAATTCGCTTAGCTTGTACAAGATGGGAGGGAGGTAGACCTAGACCTACGTGAAGATCTTGAGATTCGGTGCTTCTTTTAGAAGTCTGGTGATCAGCTCTAACGTCCACTCCGGGAACTCCGGCCCGTTGTTGATATGCAGCTCTAGATGCCGGAGATCCTGCAAATACGGGCCGGTCACTAGGCCGTCGATGATACGCTCTACGGTGGACCGCTCGTCGTCTTTTTCTATGCGCACTGTTACGTGCTCTGATAGTTTGGGCGTGAAGACGCAGTTGAACCGCCAGTTTGAGAGGCAGAGGGACCAGAGGGTGCCCTGGTCGTTTACCTAAGTATACCATGTCAACCTCCGAGTTGAGATAGTATCAAGAACGAAGACATGACGTACATAATCGGAAAGAAGTAAGAGTAACTCCTCAATTGATGCGAACCTGGCGGCCGCTGAGATTGCTGATGTTGCCATGTTGGGAGTTGATCGTCTGTATATTAGATGTATAAATGCATGCGCGTTGGTGATGTTGAATCAACGCCTATACTAGGATCCGTTAAGCTGTCTTTATAACTGTTTCGGGTAACCCTTGTTGCCTATAAGAGACGCGCATGCTAATCTTGGCGGTCCAGAAGGCAGAACTACATACGCTGCACGGTAACCTATGGATACTACCTGGAGCTGAAGAGGGGCGCTGACACGGTTGTTGTTAGCGTCCGGTGATAGTGTAAGTTGTTGCCAAGCCCTTCAGCTATTCAGCTCCCCTTCGTAATCATAGTCAAAGCTGAATCCTCGCATGGGAAGCCATGAAATAACAATATAAACACCCTCATACATGTTCTCCTTTATTTCTACATTATCGAAGCCTCTGGTTTACCGTGGTTCTTGTCATTCCAGCCAGGCCTAGCAACACGTCTTGAGCCAGCTTCAGCACTAGCCGATTTGTCCGCAATAATGATTAAGTCACCCAGTCGTTGGTTATGATGCTGGGCTTCGTCCTGGGTTATATCTCCTCGATACACGAAATAGTTTAACAAGCCCTTGACGAATTGAGAGCAGAAGGTAGCACAATCATCAAGAACTATACTATAGCTCTCTGGGTAGAGATACTGCAAATGCTTCCAGGTTGTGCGGATAGTAAGGATTTGAATGTATCGTTCGCAAACAACGTCGCGCGTTTTTATGTCAACCGCCAATACCGTTTTCTGGCCTTCAAGCCTGATATGGAGCTGGCGCAGATTCGAGCTGAATGGGACCGTGAGATTCCTCTCTACCTGTATGGTAGATGGAATACTTATCAGCCCTTCATTACTAAGAAGGTCGAGCTCTTGAATGATCAACGATGCATGACTGTTCGAAATCCGAGCTCCTATCATAAACATCTTCTCCTCGCCTTGCTGTTTATCCAAAAGCACTTTGGCGGCCTCAGTGGTATGGCAGGCTTTGACCATCTCAACGATGTCTGGATCGAAGTTTATCACTTCGCCATCGAGTTCGGTCCTACGGACACCCGTGAAGACCTTTGTTTTCCTCTGTGGGAATAAAAACCTCGCCATTGTACTTCAAAGAGGTCAGCAAATAGCAATGAACTTGTTGAACTAGCGTGCACAGAAAACTAAAGGGTCACACCAACCTGTTCGCGATGAAATCCGTAGACTTAGGGGGGCCCTGGGAGCAAATGGAGAGACAAGACAATGTCTTTGACTTATTAAAACACTAAAAAAACGTTCAGTGTAAGTATCTTACGTACAGCCCTTTTGGATAGCTGGTTTATTGACTCAACGCCTATCCATGCAGTCATTTGTGACTGATCGGGTGCCGCAATGAATAGCTACGCCTTGCTATGTGAACAGCACTTACTTGCTAGAATGCGACCTTCTGCCTGCTCTATTATACTGACATGGCCAAGCAGAGGCGGTATGCAAGAAGCAAGCAGGCTAGTCAGTATCACAGTGGTACACAAGCACCGGGTTTTACGTTCTATATTTAGTATGTTTCACTTTACTTCGATTTTAGTCTACCTATTGGGCAGATGCGGGTCTATCAGATATCAGAGGGCCGGGGCAAGGCCTAAGTATATTAATAAACAAAGCATCTTGCGTAGCCAGTAACACGGCAATATTTGATAAGTTTCCAAAAGATAAGCCTATCCCCCCCCAGCCATCACTAATCTGTTACCTTGCGCCAGCCATGTATTCCCCTCTCTGTCGACCTCAGTCAACAGAAGAGAGTGGCATTATGATGCTCGGGTCTCATTTTCGCAGAGGCATATAACTATTTTATATCTCCACTGTCTGCCCCCTGCGCTTTTTCTTCTACTTCTTCTCTCACTCTCAAATCCCTATTCCGTATTGAAATCGGGTGACTCGTTTGGTCCTCCGTACTATTCAACTAGAACTCAACGTCAATCCCAGCTACAATTAGACAAATTCCCGGCACCAAAGGTCTAGCAGTAAAAATGGAGTTCTTAAATCCCAAACGCTGGTACAAGAGCAACGACGATCATGGTGAGAAGTCTGTGGCCACTCGAAGCGCTCCGGAAAAGCAATCGAGGGCCATCGAGGACAATGATGGGGTTGAAAACCATACCAGAATCAAGATCTTATATGACCCAGCAGAGAAGGGGCTTGAATCCGAAGTTGAGTAAGTATTGGATCACCTTTCCAGCACATATTCGTAATTTATAGCCCATTATAAACCATCGCAGTATTATGCATGATATTCCTTACGACTGACGCAATTACTCACAGCATTGTGTTCATTCACGGTCTAGGTGGCCATCGGGAGGCGACTTGGGCAGCCGAAGAACCGCAAACCGGGCGTTCGGTGCTTTGGATCGAAGACTTCCTGCCTACAGAGCTACCTCGCGCTCGAATCATGACTTTTGGGTATAGCTCTCAAATCTTCAGTGTTAATTATCTCATACAAAGGATACTGTATTCGAGATCACAGACCCTACTCAAAGATCTAAAGCATTGTCGACAAGGCGAAGGCGCTAGTAACAGGCCTCTCATATTTATTTCCCACGGTCTTGGAGGGCTTGTTGTTAAAAGCGCACTCATCTTTGCGGACCGAGAGGAACAAGTGTTTAGAGATATCCGACTAAGTACGGCGGGAGTGGTATTTTTCGGGACACCACACCAAGGCACTTTGGATACGTCTTGGATTAGTATAATGAGTGATTTAATTCGTCCGATGATTGACCTCGACGGGATGCGCGACACCTTGCACTCAGACCTCGACTGGCTACAGACTCAGCTTGAGCAATACAAATCTCTCGAGGGGAATTTTCCAACGTACTCTATTTATGAGGATGAGATATTTCACTTAGATTCAAGAGACCCGACGGTAAAGCTTTGGAAAGACCAGTATTTGGCTCGTTTGTGCTGATACATTTTCCTTAGGCTCTCCCCTGTGTAGTGACAACACCTCTAGAGCTGCTAAATATGAGGTCCTTGTTGTCGACATTCCCGCGGCGACAGCGCCACGAGAATCTGTGCAGATTCAATTCTCGCGATTCCGAGTACTTCGAGGCCATGGAGAAACTTGTCGCCATATATAAAGGGTCGGTAGACCGTGTAGCCGAAAATTTCCTCTTGGATAAACTACGTCGAAGTGAGTGAAAATTATCCGTCACAATAACTCAGCCTAATACTACTTATAGGCGTTGAAGACCCTTCAATAGCAAATGACGATGAAAAAAGTTTTCGTATTCCTATCAGTCTACCTCGAGGCCGCATGAATCCGCTCGTAGGGCGCGATTCGGAATTGAACACGATTCATAACTGTCTAAACTTACAAAATAACACGCATTTAATAACGCTTCTCGGCCCTCACGGGATTGGCAAAACGCGAATGGCCCTGGAGTATGCATACAAATACGAAAATCAATATCAATCAATATTTTGGGTGGACGCTCGTAGCCGGTTTACCCTCCACTCATCCCTCTTAAAAATTGCCGAGGATCTGAATGGCCACTATGCGCAATCTGCTGGAAACGAGGAACGACTACAAGCACTTCACCACCTTTTTCTACGAGGGTTAATTGATGAGGATGGGCGAGTACAATCATGCCAAGACTTCCCAGAGCTTTTATTTCTGCCGTTTCGGAAATGGCTTGAGTGTCGAGGTAATGATCGCTGGCTGGTTATTGTGGATGGTGCAGATCGAGAAGCTGACCTGCGAGAGCTCCATATCCACGATTTCCTCAACTCGCCAATTAATGGACGAGTTATAGTCACTAGTCGGGCACTTAGGTTTGGCGCGACTCTAGAAGTCCAAAATCTTGGCGAAGATGATGCCATGACTCTACTTCGTAAGATCGCCTGGCTGCGGGGGAAACAGAACAGTAAGAGCTGTCTTATATCATTCTCGTCTACTCGCGTTGAAATGTGGAAATGGACCCCGCTGACGAGATTGATATCAATAGGTGATATGCTAAACCTTGTGAACCAGTTGGGACGACTGCCGCTTGCAATCAAGCAAGCGGGGGTATTCCTGCTACGTTCTAAATGCCCCGTGTCTGAATTTTTGGAAGACATTTCCTCGGATCCTTTACTACAATCTCGGACGACCCCTGAGTCTAGCCTCTCACCTCTTCGAATTATATGGTCTATGTCGATTCAGCAGTTAGACGTAGGGACAGAAGAGCTCCTTGTCACAATTGCGTTCTTGTCCGACAATGATATGTCTGTTGACTTCATTAAAAGCATTATTAAAACACTCTATGGGCCAAAACGGGCTTTACGCGTGGATCAGGATTTGCAAACACTTGAGAAATACTCGCTCGTCAGACACGACCCCACAGCCACGGTAGTCGCACTGGACTCGAGTATGGCCCGGTGGCTAAGAAAAAGCAAGCAAGTCCATTGGGATGCTGAGTACAAATTTCGTGCTAGGATGTCCTGCGTGAGTGTGGTGTCGTATCTGACGGCTATGCTGGCGGGGGTAGATCCTGCAACCTACACACCTAAGCAATTCCGACTTGAAGAGCAGCTACTACCCTACATCGAGCGATGTGTGGACTACATCCAAGTCCTATCTGCCAAAGACGCCGATTGGGAGGTCTTGGGGAACGTCTGTCGGATGCAAGGGCGGCACGACCTCGCGAAACAGTACTACGAAATAGCCGCCAATAGCAACAAACTTAATCCCTTACGAGCTGAGGTTTTGTTGGGAGATATGCACCAGATAGAGCGTGCGTTGGGCCCGGCTCACACTCGCACGCTCGGGTCCGCCGTCTTGCTTGCTTCTCAGCTCGGGAAGGAAGGGAAGCATGCTAAAGCTGAAATCATTTGGCGGAGAGTCTACTCGTCGCAATCAAAAATTCACGGCGATTTTCACCTCCCGACCTTAAAGACGGGGTTGAGGTTAGCTCGGATTATGAGGCAACAGGGCAAATATGGCCAGGCTAAAGCTTTATACTCATCCACTTGCAATGCCACAGCCAGATTAATGGGCGAGGGCCATCCCGATACTCTCGAGCTAATGGTTGAAGTTGCAGTCTTGTGTACGTTAGAGCGTCGTTTTGACGAGGCCGATCAAGAGTACAGAAAGGTTCTGGGAAAGATGGAGATTAAACTAGGAAAGAGTCATAAGGATGTGGATAAAGTACGCAAGTATATAGAACTAAACGACCAGGAAAGACGGATGTATTTAGAAAGGGTCAAAATAAGTGAGCCCTTTACAGCTCTCCGCCTCGCAGACCAGCCCCATTCCATATGTTTTACATAGAAATGAAAAGGTAACCATAACAAAAGCATAAGGGGGAAATATCGGCTAGTATTTTACGACAATTCAAAAGATGATATTTTGCTGAAACTCTTTTCATCCGTAGAAATGTATGGAAGGGTTAAGGTCAACGTTGGAAGTTATAAATAGTACAAAGCAAAGGAAAACCGGCTGATTATGTACTAAGACTATATTTGTGAACAATGATGCACCAATCATTGAAACCAAAAATTCAATTAAAATTGAAGCTATCCAACTGATGAGATCACTGTCACAGATCGAGGCGAGCGCGCCCTGAGACAATGTTGAAGGGGGGGAGGGGCACGTAAGCCCTCTAACAAAGTGGCGTGGCACGGCAACTAAGGGAGATCTCGTCTTGTGATTGGTTTTCGCCATCGGCCATCAAGGGATGGGTCACTGTGTGCTCAGCGAGCTAGAGAGGCACCAGGCATCTACGAGTAGGGGGGAAATACTATATAAGCACAGAGTATTCCTATAATTAAGTTATTTAAAGTTATTCTAACTTTTAGCTTCGACTTTTCTTAAAATCCCATATTTCTACCTTGAAGCTAGGTTTTCCTACTTGCCTTCATTAGTAAACAAGCCCCCAACCAAATACTCGGGTGCTTGGACCATCAAATCCATCCTTTTAGGTTCCAGCGATCCACTTTCCTGTGGCATTGTCTTCAACATCTCTTTCCTCTTTTGCTTCCTCCGCTCAACCTCGGTAACGCCATGCAGAGTTCAAGTTCTTTGGAAGCTTCCGACCCTCGTGATATCTACACCATCGGATTGATCTGCGAGCTTTTTGAAGCACAAACCGCGGCCATCATGATGTTGGATGAAGAACACGACTATATTCCAAAGGATAGCGATGATCCAAACGCGTATACACTCGGTTCCATTGCGGGACATAATGTCGTTATTGCCTGCATGCCTAAACGACTGCAAGGTCCCAAAACCTTAGCATTTACTGCCCTTTGGATGACATCTACCTTTCCCCGTATTCGCCTTTCTCTGCTGGTGGGTATAGGCTCTGGCATCCCTTCGAGAGTTAGGCTGGGTGATGTTGTCGTTGGTATGCCGGACGATATGTACCCGGGGGTGGTAGAGTGGCAGCTTCCTGGGGAAAGGGGGTTTGGAGAACTTGATAAAATGGTTGATCCTCAAAGTATCCTACTTTCAGCCCTCACAAAACTAAGGAGTACTCATGAGATTGACGGGTCCAAAGTGCCGGAATACTTGAGCAGGTTCAGGGAGCATGAAAGGCTAGCCCGAAAATATCCAGTGTCTGGGAAACTCCAGGATCCTTTCGATGATAACGCTGACAATAAAACGAGAGAGGCCGAGATTCATTACGGGTTGATTGCCTTTACAACCTACCAAATGCCCGACAACGCGCTCCGTGACAGTCTCGATTCGAAGCTTTGTGACCACCGCCTTCTCTGCATCCACACGAATGCCCCCGAACTCATAACACGATTCCCATGCCTTGTCATCAGTGGCATCTACAATTATGCGGACGAAACGCACAATTCCTGTGAGGAATGGCAGGGGCCTGCGGCCGCGGTGGCCGCGGCATTTGCAAGGGAGGTTGTTGTGAGCTTATCGGAGCCTGAAGTGGCCATTTTTTCTACCATATTCAATCTGGGGGCGTCAGCGTTTTGATCCAACTTCGTCTCAAACTTACGGGCAGCACCTACAGTTCATGTATTTGATGTTTCCTCTATATATCGACGTCCGGCCATTGGGAAGTAGTTACAATATTGGCAGTATATGGTATTCAATCACTCAACGACAAGGGAAGCCTAAGACCACGAATGGCACTTTATAATTTACTTTCAGCCTCTTTTGACTACTTACTATGCCCCTATAATCCCGCCTGGAAGGTAAATGGTGATAGAAAAATCGCTTTCATCATGCAAGTGAGTATGTAAGAGGCACATTTTGACCTATTTCGAAAATAATCGAATGCCCAAATATATTATGAGATAGAAAATAAATAAAACACTAGCTCATGTCACTGACGATAAATTGGTTTCTTCCGTCGCTGCCAGTATGCCAATGTCTTCTTTCACGTCCCTCCAACCACTATCAGCGATGCTTATCTAGCTACCTTGCCCTTCAGGCCGGGCAGCCCCAGGGTTGGAAATTAGTACTACTAATCTAGTACTTGCTAGTACTAATACTAACTTAGTTTAGTATCAAGTGATACTAATACTACCTTAGTTTAGTATTAAGCAATACTAATACTAGTACTAATAATATTTTTGCTATTAGTATTTAAAAATTTAATACTATTAAAAGTTTAGTTTTAATATTTATTAATATTAATATTAATTAATACTTAAAAACATAATATTAAAATAAAAATTAACTTAATATTATTAAATTAGTTTTAAGTACTAAAGTATTAATTTTTAATTTTAAATAACTTATATAATATTTTTTAGCTTTTAAATATATATTAAAGCTTTTTAAAGTTTTTTATTTTTTTTATTATTTATTAAATAAATAATTAAAGCTTTTAAAAATTTATTAAAAAATATAAAACAATTATTAATAATTATATTATATAAGTTTTAATAAATAATAAAGTTAACATATTATATAATAATTTAAAATAAACTTATATTTAATAAATTATATAACTATATATATAATAAAAAATAATAAAACAATTATATTATTAATAAGCTTTATATATTTTATTATATATATATATTATTATATATATATTTATATATAACTATAAATTATTTTTATATTTTTTTTTTTTTTTTTTTTTTTTTTTTAGTTTAAAATTTTTATTTATAAAATTAATAAATTAATATTTTATTATATAATAATTATAATATTATTATAAACTTTAAAACTTATTTATTAATAAATATTTAATTAAATATATATTTTTTATTATTTTATATAATTAATAAAATATAAATTAGTTATTTTAATAATTATAACTTTAAATTTTATTAAACTTTATATTTAATTAATAATTTAATGTTAAATTATTTATAAAAAAAACAATTTATAATAATTATAAATAAATTAAATAAATAGTTAATAATTTATTTATTTTTATTAAAACTAAAAAAAAAAAGTTTTATAAAGCTTTAATTTTTTATAATAAAAATAAAAAAATTTAAGTTAATATTATTAATAATAACTTTAAAATAAAATAGTTTAAAAAAATATTTTATTAAAATTAACTAATAAAAATAATATAATAAATTAAACTATTATTTAATTAATAATTAATAAAAATAAAAAACTAACTAGTTTTAAAATAAAATTATTTATTTTATAATAAAAAATTTAAAAGCTATATAAAATATTAAATTAATAAATTTTTGCTTTTAAAAAATATATAAATAATATATTTTTAAAAAATGTTAATATTATTTTTTATGCTAAAAAAATAGTTATATAGCTAATATTTTAATTATTAATAATTTATAAAAATAAATAATATTAATAATATAAAAATAAAATAAAATTTAAAGTTAAATATTTAAATAAATTTAATAATAATAAAAATAAATTTAATATTTAAATATATAAATTAATAAATAAATTTAAAAAAAACAAACTAATATTTTATAATAAAAAAAGCTAAATAAAATATTTATTATTTTAATTAAAAAAAAAAACTTTTTAATTAATTAAAATTTAATATTAATTTTATAACTTTTTAATAATATAGCTAAAATAATTTAAGTTTTAATTATTATTTATTATAATTTTAATTAAACTATTATTATTTATTTACTTAGGCAAGTAAATAAACTATAACTAAATAGCTAAGCTAAAGCTTAATAAGCAAACAAAAAAATAAGCAACAACCTTTTTATATAAAAATAAAAAGCAAACTATATATAAGCTATATATAGCTAAGCTTTTTGCTTATATAACTAATTACTAATTACTATATACTAATAGCTATAAATAGCCGCTAAACAGCTATTAGTATAATTTTTTAATAATATATATAGCTGCTAACAACTAATTTATTATATATTGGCTATTTTATTGTTTTATTAATTGCTTTACTAAGCATAATATTACTGCAAACAAACCGCTAACGCAAAAATATAAGCTGCTAACAGCTAGCATAAATTAGCATATTATTTAATATATAAAGCATAATAAAACATTTTTAACCACTTATTTTTTTATATATAAAACATTATAACAAAACAATTTAGTACTTACTACCTTTTTTAAAAACTTAAAAAAAGCTTAAGTTTAAATAGTTTTTATTATATATAGCTTATAAATATGCTATTAAAGCTTTTTATAATATAGTTTTTTTTTTATATACTATTTTAAATAACAATAAACCTAAAGTTTAACTATTAAACTATTATTATTTAATAAATTTTAAATAAATATTAATATAAACTTTTAAATAGTTTTAATATTTATAATTTTATTTTAATTTTTAATAGTTTAATTTAAAAAATAATAATATTTAAATTTAAATAATTTTAATTATTATAAAAATATTTAAATATAAATTAAAATATTAAATTTTTTAAAACTAATATTAATTAAATAATATTTTATAAATAATTTTATAATAAAATAATTAAAATTATTTATAATTATTAATATTTTTATTAATAAAACTAAAAAAATAAAAATAAAACTTTAATAATTTATTAAAATTAAAATAATAATAAAACTATTTTAAAAAAATAAAATATTTTTTATATTATAAAAGTTAATTAAAATAATAAAATTAAAAAATTAATTAAAAAAAAAAGTTTATTAAATTAATAATATTTATTTTAATTATAATAAAATAAATTATATAATAAAAAACTATTTAAAAAACTAAAATATTATTATTATATTTATTTAAATTTTATTTAATAAAAAAAAATTAAATAAAACTTTAAATTTTAATAATTTAAAAAGCTAAAAAAATTAATAAAAATTTTTTTATTAGTTTAATTATTTATTATAATTAATATAAATAGTTTAAAAAAATTATTTAAATTTATATTATTTATATAAATATAAAATAATAAAAAAAATATAATAAAATTTATTATTTTATATAATATTAAAGCTTAAATTAACTTTATTTAAGCAAATAAATAAACTATAACCAAATAGCTAAGCTAAAGCTTAGCAAGCAAACAAAAAAGTAAACAATAATCTTTTTATACAAAAAAAAAAGCAAGCTACACACAAGCTATATATAGCTTAGCTTTTTTTATATAACTAATTTTTAACAACTATATATTAACAGCTATAAACAATTACTAACAGCTATTAGTATAGCTTTTAGCAGTATATATAACTGCTAATAACTAACTTATTATATTTAGTTATTTTACTGCTTTATTAATTGTTTTGCTAAGCATAACACTAATGCAAACAAACTACTAACATAAAAATATAAACTGCTAATAGCTAGCATAAATTAATATATTATTTAATATGCAAAACGCAAAAAAAACTTTTTAACTATTTGTTTTTTAAATAAAACACTATAATAAAACAATTAAACTTTATTACTTTTTTTAAAAAACTTAAAAAAAGCTTAAATTTAAATAGTTTTTATTATATATAGTTTTATAAATATACTATTAAAGCTTTTTATAATATAGTTTTTTTTTTATATATTGTTTTAAACAGCAATAAACCTAAAGTTTAACTATTAAAGCTTAAATTAACTTTTTAATTAATTAAAATTTAATAAAAAAATTAAAACAATAAAAATAAATAAAAATAATTTAGCTAAAAAAACTAATATTATTAATTAACTATTATAAATATATAATTAAAAAAATAAAAAAACTTTTATTATTATATTAATAATAAATAATTAAAAATTATAAAAATAACTTATAATATTATTATTAGCTTTTATTAGTTAATAGTTTAAAAAATATTTTTTAATTATAAAAAAAATTATTAATTATTATTTAATTTAAAAAAAACTAATTAATAATTAAACTTTAAGTTTATTATTATTTAAAATAATATATAAAAAAAAACTATATTATAAAAAGCTTTATAATATATTTATAAGTTATATATAATAAAAACTATTTAAACTTAAGCTTTTTTTAAGTTTTTAAAAAAAAATAATAAAGTTTAATTGTTTTATTATAATAGTTATATAGCTTTTTAAATAGTTAAAAAGTTTTTTTTATACTTTATATATTAAATAATATATAAATTTATATTAGCTATTAATAGCTTATATTTTTATATTAATAATTTGTTTATAATAATATTATATTTAATAAAACAATTAATAAAATAATAAAATAATTAAATATAATAAATTAGTTATTAATAATTATATATATTATTAAAAGTTATATTAATAATTATTAATAGCTATTTATAGCTACTAATATATAGTTATTAAAAATTAATTATATAAAAAAACTAAGCTATATATAGCTTATATAGCTTGTTTTTTTTTTATATAAAAAAATTATTGTTTATTTTTTTATTTACGTGTTAAGCTTTAGCTTAATTATTTAATTATAGTTTATTTATTTATTTAAATAAATTAAAAAAAAAACTATTTAATTTTTAAACAATTTATAAATATATTTTATAATAAAAAACTAAAAATATATAAATAAAAATTTAAATAATTAATAATTTAAAATAATTAAATAATTATTAAATGTTTAAAAAAAAACTATTAAATTAATTTAAATTATAAAAAAAAAAAAAAAAAGCTTTTTATTATATTAATTTTTATAAAATATATTAATTTTTATATAAAAAAAATAAAAAAAGTTATTAATATATAAACTTTTTAAAAAAAAAACTAAAAAATTTTTAATAATTAATTAATATTATTTTTTATTAGTAAAAATTTTAAATATATTAAATTAATAAAATAATTAATTTTAAAAAAATTAGTTTATTTAAAAAACTTTTTTTTAAAAAAATATTTTATTAAATTATTATTATTTAAATTAAATTATAATATAATTTTAAAATTAAATAATAAATTTTATATAATATATATTATTAAAAAAAAAAATTAAAAAACTTTTTTAAATAAATTTTATTAAGCTTTATATAAAATTAAATATAGCTTTAAGTTTTTTTATATTAAAACTTTATTTTTTTAAATAATAATTTTATATTAATTTTTAATAATAAAATTAATTTTTAAAAAATTAATTAATATAAACTTTTAATTTAAATAATATTATATATAATTATTATAATATAATAATTTATTTAAAAATTAATATTATTTAAACTTTTAATTAATTAAAATTTAAATTATAATTTTATTATTTAATTATATTTTATATTTATTTAAATATATATTAATAAAAAATTTTATTATTTAATTTTAAAATTAAATTAGCTTAATAATAAAAGTTTATTAATATTTAATTATATAAATTATTTAATTAATTTATTAATATTTATATAAATAATATATTAATTTATTTAAATAAATAAAAAAATTATTAAAAATAATATAAAAAAATAATTTTTTAATTAAATAAAATAAATTTATAAAAAAATATTAAAAAGTTTTATTTTAATATTATTATAATAAATTATTTAAAAATAGTTTTAAAAGCTAATAAAAATATTTAAATTAATTTTTATAAAATAAAAATAATTATAAACTAAAAATTTAAAAACTTAAAAAATTTAATATTTATTTAATTATTTTTAAAATTATATAATTTTATATAAATATTTATTTATTATATTAATAAAATAATAAAACTTTTAAACTAATTATTAAAAAAGTTAATATTATAAAAGCTAAAATTTAAATAATAAAAAGTTTTTAAAATTTTAAAAAAACTAATAAATATTATTTTAATAATTATATTTTTTAAACTTAATATAAAAATTTAAATTAAAATAAATATTTTAAAAAATATTATTAAAAATATTATTTAATAAAAATAAAAAAATAAAAAATAAAAGTTTATAAATTATTTTTTTAAAATAATAATAATATTTAAAAAAGTTTATTTAATATAAAACTAAAAACTATTAATAATTATTTAAACTTTAAAATATTATTATTTTAAATTAATAAATATAAAATTTTAAATAATTATTAATTATTAAATATTAATTTATTAGTTTATAAAAAAAATATTATTTATTTAATAAATAAAATAAATAAATTTTTTAAATAATTTTAATATTATTTTTTAATATTAATTAAATAAAAAAAATATAATTATAAATATATTATTTTATAAAACTATTAATTTTTAATAATAAAAACTAAAAAAAAATAAAAATATATATTTATTTTAATTAAATTAAAATAAATTAAAAGTTTAATTATATTAATAAAAATTATTAAAATAATTAAAAAATTAAATATTAATTTTATTTTTAAAAAAATTAATTTAATAAATTTAATTATTTAAAAAAATAAATAATAAAAGCTTAAAAATTATAAAAATAAATTATAAATATTTAAACTAAATTAAAATAAAAATTTTTTTTTATAAATTATTTTATTATAAAAAGTTTATAAACTAGTTTTAATAATATATTAAAGCTAAAATAAATTTATTATTAGTTTTTTTTAAAATATAATATATATTATTATATAAATAATTATTATAGCTATTATAAAAATAAATAATTAAAAAATAAAACTTTAAAGTTATTATATTTTATATTAATATTTTAAAATATTTAAAAATATATAATAATAAATAATAAAAATATATTATTAAATAAATATAAATATAATTATATATAAATATTTATTAATAAATTTAATAAAATAATTTTAATTTTATTAAAATATAAAATTAATATAATAAAAACTTTTATTATTTAATATTATTAATTAATATATTAATTTTTTAAAATATTTAAAGTATAATTTTTAAATAATATAAAATTTTTTATTTTTAAATTTATAAAAATATTAAATTATTTAATTAATATAAAATATAAACAAAAAAATATTTATTATTTTTAAATATAAAAAATAATTTAAAAAATAAATTATAATTTTAATTAAAAATTATAATTTTATATTAATAAATATTAAAATAACTAAAATATTTATTTAATAATTTTAAACTTTATATATAATATTTTATGTAATAACTATATATTTATAACCAACTTTATTGTATAAAAATAACTAGGTGCAAAAAAAAAACAAGCATTGCGCATTCGACGTTTTAATAAAAATCAAACTATAATAAAAACTATAATATATAATATTTTATAATATTTAATAATTAATATAATATTTTATAATATTTAATAATTAATATAATATTAATAAAAATAGTTATAAAAACTAAATTAAAAAACTATTTAATTATTAATATAATAAAAAAAATATTTAATAATAAATAAACAAAAAAAATAATTAAACTAATAAAATAAATAAAAAAAGTTTAAAAAATAATTTATTAAATAATTATAATAATTTAAAAAAAAATAAAAATTATAAACAAATAAAAAATATAAACTTATAAATTTTACTATAATTAATAAAGTTTTTTTAAATAAAAAAAGTTTATTTATAATAATATTAATTATATAATTAAATTTATAATTTATAAAACTATTTATTATATTAAAATAATATAAATATAATTATATATTAAATATATTTAATATTTATAAAAAAAAAAACTTATTTTATATTAATTAACTATAAAAAATAAATAATAATTTATTATTTTAATAAATATAAAAAAAACTATTATTTAAAAAAATTAATAATAAACTTAAATATAAAGTTAATTAAATAAAAAAAGCTAAAATATTTAGCTATTTTAAAAAATTATAATATTAAGTTTTTTAAAAAAACTATAATTTTAATAATATTTAATATTTAATTAACAACTTTAAAAATATATTTATAGCTTTAAATAAGTTTTATTAAAAATACTTAAAAAAATTTAAACTTTTAATATGTTTATAAAAATAAATATATATTTTTATAATAAATAAATTTATTAAAAACTATAAAAATAATAATTATATTAAAAACTTTAATATTAAAAAGCTAAAAAATATATTTTATTTAAGCAAATAAATAAACTATAACTAAATAGCTAAGCTAAAAGCTTAGCATGCAAGCAAAAAAATAAGCAACAATTTTTTTGCACAAAAAAAAAGCAAGCTATATATAAGCTATATATAGCTTAGCTTTTTTTATATAATTAATTATTTATAATTATATACTAACAGTTATAAATAGCTGCTAATAGCTATTAGTATAGCTTTTAATAATATATATAGTTATTAATAACTAAATTATTATATATTAGCTATTTTATTGTTTTGTTAATTATTTTACTAAGCGCAATATAGCTATAAACAAGCTACTAATATAGAAATATAAGCTACTAATAGCTAGCAAAATATTAATATATTAGTTAATTTATAAAGCATAAAAAAGCATTTTTAATTATTTATATATTATATTATAACGTTATAATAAAACAATTTAGCATTTATTATTTTTTTTAAAAACCTAAAAAAAGCTTAAGTTTAAATAGTTTTTATTATATATAGCTTATAAATATACTATAAAGCTTTTTATAATATAGTTTTTTTTTTATATACTATTTTAAACAGCAATAAATTTAAAAATTAACTATTAAAAAGCTAAAAATATATTATTATAAACAATAAACTTTAATTTAACTTTTAATTAAAGTTTTAATTTTAATAAAAAATAATATAATAATTTAAAATAAATTTATATTTAATAAATTATATAATTATATATATAATAAAAAAATAATAAAATAATTATATTATTAATAAACTTTATATATTTTATTATATATATATATAACTATATATATTTATATATAACTATAATTTACTTTTATATTTTTTTTTTTTTTTTAGTTTAAAATTTTTGTTTATAAAATTAATAAACTAGCATTTTGCTATATAATAATTATAATATTAAATATATTTAATATTTATAAAAAAAAAACTTATTTTATATTAATTAATTATAAAAAGTAAACAATAATTTACTATTTTAATAAATATAAAAAAAACTATTATTTAAAAAAATTAATAATAAATTTATATATAAAATTAATTAAATAAAAAAAACTAAAATATTTAATTATTTTAAAAAATTATAATATTAGATTTTTTAAAAAAGTTATAATTTTAATAATATTTAATATTTAATTAATAATTTTAAAAATATATTTATAGCTTTAAATAAATTTTATTAAAAATATTTAAAAAAATTTAAATTTTTAATATATTTATAAAAATAAATATATATAATTATAATAAATAAATTTACTAAAAACTATAAAAATAATAATTATATTAAAAAATTTAATATTAAAAAGCTAAAAATATATTATTATAAATAATAAATTTTAATTTAGCTTTTAATTAAAATTTTAATTTTAATAAAAAATAATATAATAATTTAAACTAAACTTATATTTAATAAATTATATAACTATATATATAATAAAAAAATAACAAAATAATTATATTATTAATAAGCTTTATATATTTTATTATATATATATATTATTATATATATATTTATATATAGCTATAAGTTTTATTTAAGCAAGTAAATAAACTATAACTAAATAGCTAAACTAAAAACTTAATATATAAGCAAAAAAATAAATAATAACTTTTTTGCATAAAAAAAAAGCAAGCTATATATAAGCTATATATAGCTTAGCTTTTTTTATATAACTAATTATTTATAACTATATACTAATAGCTATAAATAGCTATTAATAACTATTAATATAGCTTTTAGCAATATATATAACTACTAATAACTAAATTATTATATATTAGCTATTTTACTGCTTTATTAATTGTTTTGCTAAGTGTAATATAGCTATAAACAAGCTGCTAATATAAAAATATAAGCTGCTAATAGCTAGTAAAATATTAATATATTAGTTAACCTACAAAACGCAAAAAAGCACTTTTAACTATTTATATACTGTATTATAGCACTATAATAAAGCAATTTAGCACTTATTATTTTTTTTAAAAACTTAAAAAAAGCTTAAGTTTAAATGGTTTTTATTATATATAGCCTATAAATGCGCTATAGGGCTTTCTATAATATAGTTTTCTTTTTACGTACCACTTTAGGCAGCAATAAACTTGAAGATTAACCACTATTATATATAGCTATAAGCCACTTTTATATTTTTTTTTCTTTTTTTTTTTAGCTTAAAATTTTCGTTTATAAAATTAATAAACTAGCATTCCGCTATATAACGATCGTGATATATTATAGTTCCTTCCAGGTTGTGACAGCAAAGCACAGTGGGATATACCTTGGGCATTTAATTTCGCCACGCCTTTGATCGAGGGCCATCAGCATCCGTCTGGTATGTTGATGTTCCAATTCCTCTCGAAGTTGGATCTGGAGCTCGCGCACATCGTTGTTCTCCGCCTGAATCGTTCTTTTAACAAGCCGAATATTTGATAGTGTAAGAGGCTTGGCCTCACCGATAGGTGCGCCGAGCTCTTGAATGATAACTGATGGATAGGAGCCCGTATTGAGTCGAACTCCGATCTCAAAGGTCTTCTTTAGGTGGTCGTCCGGTTTTTCAAAATTTCGGTTATTGGACATGAGGGTGACATCCTCATCGAAACCACTAGGAATATCGTCGACTATACTGATCTTAGTACCAACACTGAATCTCTTGATTTTCTTCTCCCCAAAAAGCAATAGAGGTATATTTCTGTGCGATTAGCAATCTAGGATAGAGCTAAGACGTTTACTGAATACCATACAAGGAGTAGAGAGCTTTGAATAAACTCATTGCAATTTGGTGAGATGGGTTTCTTAGGGCTACCTAGGTATAGGAATGACGAGGCTAGATTCTTGGTGGCTAGTGAGTTGGAGAGGCAATCAAAGAGGAACAAAAAAGTATGAACGATGAAGTTGGCAGGGAGGCTACGGTCAATCATATGTTAGAAAAGGCAACCTGTTAGAAATATACCGTTAAGGGCTTTGCCCGCAACTAGCCTTTTGCCGCAATGGTATTTCTGACACAACCAAACTATCACGCAGCTAAAATACAGAATTTGCAGACAAGCAACTTCGGAGGAGGCTGTGCACCACACCTAGCCAATAGGGGCCCCATATTAGACACCATTCTAGAACCAACTAAGACTTTATTAACTGTATGAAGTTTATTGGACGGAAACTAGCTGACGTGGCTTTTAGTTGTTTCACAAAGTTTATCCCTGGGAATGAATAAAGCAGCCTTACGACTAGGGATCTCCACGACCGAGAGGCTATTAGTTAAGTATAACTACTGTTTGGAACTGCTGTCCAAGTCCTATTATATAAGCCCTCGTCACAGCCCCCCTTAGTGCCATTACGTGACTTATAATGTTCGTACTAAGGTTCAATCGGGGCTGCGGGGATAAGAGGCCTTTGTCATCGTGATGCGTAGATCATGGAATAGGACTTGGACAACAAGAACATGAACCTCGGTTAGTGAAGTACAAAAGGCAACGTTACTTCTGATGATATTAAGAGTAGGCTTTCATCATATAATACAAATATTGGGTAGTTAGCTAGTATTTTACTCACGAATTTCTCTTTCTTCAACCGCGGTTGACCAATCCCCCTAGGTTCGATCCTTCTACATAAACACTCGCCAAAATTTCCTCTTTCTAGATCTGATTGATAAGATAATTGGGTCCTGAATCGCAGCTTTACTGTTGCTGGTCGATGTGACATGTTTTTCGGCCACCGACCACGCTAAGATGCTTAGCCAAGACGGATTAGACCTTATTCGGTATAGCCCCAGAATTAGTTCGGCAAATGTTGGTTTGTTAAGCTTGAGAAGCTTGAATGCTTGTATTATTACTTCAGTTAAAGATTGGAGAAGTACTAAACAAGGGACCATATATACTGTGTACAGTGGTCACGTGTAATCCTCGTACTGCTACTTTCGGTTGTATGTTAACTCCGAATACTCCGAACAGCAAAGACTGGGTATTTCTCGAGAAATAAGCTTTCAATTTCCGCGTTTGCCACGTGCCACCGAATTATGTAGGTAGCTTAACGGTAGCTTCAAACTTCTCGACTGACGGAGGTCATAGGAATGTTTAGCGCATATACGCCCAAACGAATCAATCTCTAAGATTACTCCTTCTAGAGCGTGATGCTGCGCCCTGAGCTCTCAATTACCGCAAATATATCTCATGAGCTTCTCTTTACATCTCCGGTCAAAGTCCGTGGGTCCGTGATGACAAGTAGACAAGGGGTAATTTGACTTACTAGGCTCTCGGAGCCCGATGAAAGAATCTTGATCCATGGATATGGGCACCTTGCAATAGCCAAGTCTATATATTTGCTATTTCTCGTCAACAATGGCTTGCTTCCACAGTCGCCCGTTTCTATCCTCATTGTCAGTATAAATAGTGAAGAAGCTTCGAGATGGCAATCCTATCCTCCTTAATCGCCGCCTTTACACTTGGCGCACTCACCACCGCTGCTCCCACCGATTCGCTGCCTCGTAGAGATGGCGTGAACGGCGACATAGCCCAGTTCAGTCTTGGCTGGAGCACGTGCGCCGGGACCGTCGCAGCCCTATCAAGCGGCAGCCACCTCGAGTTCCAGTCCGACGGGAACTTGGTACTATACTTCAGCGGCGGCGTCTCGTTCAACTCTGGGTTTTCGGACCCAAGCCTACCTTGCGCAAACCCGTGCAACTGTCGGCTGATACTACAGGGAGACGGGAACTTGGTGACTGTGAGTGTGACTGGGCCATGATGAGCGATTTATGATAATTCTCATGTGATTACTGATATGTACTAACTGGGATAATAGTATATCAACTATGGCCAACCCAATCAAGTCGTCGGGTGGAACTCGAAAACTGCGGGGGTTAGTGCCAAAACGGGAACAATGGCGAGCTATTTTGAGGTCTTCGGATCTAATGTGGCGATCAACAATTTTCCCTTTGTCGCTGTTGTTGACTCTAAAGGTTATGGTTTATTCACTACAGGTAGGTCCAGGTTCCACAGGCCTTTAACATGACATGTTTATTCCGAATGATTCTCTAGGATTACGAAATGTTGTATCATATAGTATAGTTTTTCCATGAGGGTGCTAACAAATACGTCTACAGAGCTTCTTGCAATCCCTGGAACCGGATCAATGTCATGGTGCCCTGGGACGACTCTGGCGGGGTGCGGGCTACCGGTCGGCTTCCCCTAGGTGATACCGTCCGGAGAAATAGGAGTGCTTTCGTTTTGCTTTTGTTTTTGAAGAACGAGGTACGAATGAGTGAAACGAAGGTTACCTATCCCTTTAAGTGCCATTTCAGCACAGGACATTGTATAAGCACTAGACTGGGGGAATTAGCCAATTAAATCAGTGGATTTAGAATACTTAGCTTTTCCCCCAGTTTCCACCTAATTATACCCTTGTAAAATGTATCGATTAAATATTTAGTACTTCTATAAATACATAAGTATGCTGTTAAAAGCCGCTATTTGTGCGCTTAAACAATATAGTTGATCTACGCAAGGGGGATGTGGAACTAACAGGGGGTTGAAAAAAGTCGCGGTGCTAAAATGGCACTCAAAGGGATAGTCAGTAATTTTTCGCTGGCATTACTGTGACCCAATTAGGAAAGGCCTCCTTCCTATTTGGGACGTTAGCGTGAAATCTTGCGTTTGGTGTTTTCTCTAGCATTCTTCGCTGGATTAAGAAGAAGGTCGTCCTATTTAGGAATAGCCTGCCACCCTGCTGCCAACCGTACGGCCAGATACCCCCCCTGATTCACCTGTCCACCTGCCGGCAGACCTGCCAGCGAACTGACCTGGTGGCTAGGGCTAGAAGAACTGGTCCAAAGGGGTCTGGAGGACCCAGGGGACCTAGGAGGACCTAAAAGGACTAGGCTAGAGTGGCTGGAGTGGCTGGGCTGTATGGCTAGGTTGTATACCTTTTATTGAGGTATATGCCAGGACCTGCCAGGGCTGTTAGGACTGCCAGGGTGGTAGGTCTGCCAGGGACTGTCACCAGGACTAATGGGGGGGGTAAGGGTAGGAGGTCATAAAAACGAAGGCTTCCTTGTCCCCAGGCTCGGGGGCCTCTAGTATAAGCCCCCGCGGTAAGCAACACATACTGTAACTATTGTGGCTTCACCATACCTTTTTGCCTCGCTAGGTAGCCGCACACTTGAAGTCTAGCGGCGACATGTTTTGAAATCAGGCCAGGGAATGTTTTTGATGGTGAGTTTACCGTCTATAGACTCATTAATGCGTACCGCCGTAGTGACATCTCCTGCCTTGCTATTATTCATCAATAGCTATGATTCAGACCCTCGACGAGCTTGCTATATACCGTACACAAATAATTATCTTGCTTCGATATAGCATTGCTCTATCACCTAATGGTAACCCTAATCATTTCGCAAGGAAGAACGAAAGTATCTAAAATTCCCACCCCAGCCCTTTGGTAAACGCCGTTATCCTCCATACCCTGAACAGGCCGTACTAACAGGACATAGTATCGCGTCTCGCCAAACTTATTCGGCACCTGGTGCTTGCCTACGGCGATATATAGCCATTGGCACCAATTAAAATCATGCTGGGGTTTCGTATCCAATGTCGTAGTATAGAAAAATTCGTCCGCCCGGATTGGAACCTTCCTTGCAATAGCTAAAATAACTTTCTCGCCTGGGAGACGAGTGGAATGACCTGGGAATGGACTTCCAAGATCATTCATCCATTCCACCTTTCCAAATGGAACCTCCAAGTAATTGATCTCTCCCAAATATGCCATCCACGACCAAGACGGAACAAGGCGATCACTAGGGTAATGGATTGGAGATAATGTACATTCAACTGCAGCGCACCACAGCATGGATCGATGGAAATACCTCTCGACGACTCCATAATTAACTCTGGTTTCAAGTGTACGCCCTAGGCGCTTTTGGAGGCCTAGTAATGCTACTGAGCGATCAGTTTGCTTTGTGACTTGTAGTTTACTGAACACAGTATGTAAATACTGTACGAGCAAAATGCGTTCATTTTTGAAATAGGCCAGAGCTGAGCGAGGGAAGTCATGGTCACCCAGGAACTGGGATTGAGGACTATAATTGGTGGGCTTAAATTAGCAATCTCGGCCAAATTCTTGTTGATTATTCACAGACTTACTTGCGTAATTGTGCCAGACTCTCGCAATGGACCCCTTTCCCATATTCCCAATACATTTGGGTGGACGCAAAGTGGATAGTTCGCCGCGATAGCACTCGCTCTTGCAACACCCAGGCTCGCGTATTCAAAATGCCACCTTCGACGTCATTTTGAAAGTCATCTATAGACTCTGCTAGGCAACAATATCCGTTTGAGGTTGGTATTGTTACTGCTTGTCTCCGAGGTTTGGTGTCAAGGAAGCCTTCGTAAGATGACCTGGAAGAGGTCGCGGCAATAGTAATATAAGCAGAGCTATAAACATCTTCCATCCTTTTAGACTCGGAATCCCAGTCGGCCTCGTCATCTTGTATAATGCAGAGACTATCGATCCAAAGGTAGGGGATATCAAGCGCTCGCGTTACTGTAATGGCATCTTGAAACGTCTTCGGTAGCCTATTAAAGCTAATATGACTCCTAAATGCTGCAAAGTTATCCCTTTTTGTGCAGAAGTTAACATTCTTACTGAAATTTCCCCAACAATGACTAAGTGCGATATACCTCCCTTGCCAATCATTAGAAGTTTCACAGAGTCGCACGCATTTGTCGTCCTTTAAACCAACTTCTATTACCCTAGTTGGCATTCTAGCAAGAGCTGCCGAGCTCTCTAGCCTTGGGTTACATTGATGGGTATTGTCACAAAGGCGTACCCACTCTCGTAGTAATTGGAACCTTCGCGAATTGCTACTTGGAAGCTCTGGAAGACCGATTTGGGTGTATGGAGGATTATGCGGAGCCGATTCTAAACGTAAAACATGTTAGTCATACTAGACAACTCGGAGCCAACTAGCAATCTGGGTTACAAACTTGGATCACCATAAATGGATACAAGACAGGGCCCACCTTGGGTGAAACTCATCGATGAGCCGGATCGGAAAAGCTGTAATCGCTGGTTCCGTGCTATCTTTGAGTTGGATAGGCACCGGCTCAACAAGCTACACAACTTACATCCCTCGGATCCGCTCCTAATTTCATCGAAGGTGCGATTAAGGCTAACCCGCTCCAAGCCAAAATTAATATTCTTGCAGTTTTGGCAAATAGGGGAGCGTCGGTCAATGAATGGTAATGATGACCACCATAGTTTCGAAACGATGCTGAGTGCCAGATCATTGTCTACGACAACCTTCCAGGCGTTACGAAGCTTGCTTGTTCTCTAACCTCGTTAGCTATTTGTACTAGGATCATAACCATATTTGGCTACTTTACAGGCTAAGAAGTCTTGTTAGCTTTTTCCGCAGTGTAGGGCAAGTAATAGACTCACATTCTTTAACATTTAAATGAACTAGTGTTAGTGAGTTTCGATTGCTAAGCAGTCTGATAGACTTACGTACTATATTTGCCGATTAGCTACCATAACACATCCAAATTGAAGGATCAAAGAGCATACTTCATTAGAAAGTTGCAAGTTCCTTTTCAGCCCGACTAATTGGGGATGGAACTTACTCTGGATGATCTCATAGGTTACGGGCTGAAGAGAGAATTTATCCCCAATTGATTCCAGTTGCTCCAAGACCTCGCCAGTACTCGCTCGGTCATTCACCTTGACAATGAGTAGCCGAGTTCGAATTAAGGTCAAAACCTCTTTCAAGCAGGGATATTAGAATTGTTTTCAAGCAGCGTCGAGATATTGGCCATGTAGTCCGTGATGACTTGGCGTAATTGTGGGCCCTCCGGGGTTTGTTCCCAGAAGCGAAGTTCGGCACCATTGTCGTTAGAATGGGCGAAAAATGAGTTAAATCCATCTGGGCCATGTAATAACCAAATAATAAATTCTAAGAAAACACAACCCAATGACCAAACGTCATACTTTCGAGATAGAGGTACCATAGTTTCTTCCACTTCTGGGTATCGGTCTAGCTCTGGTTCAAAGTCAGGTGGCTCATATCTCCGGCTACCATGGATCGTCGTAGTTGGTGTATATCTCTGGTGGGTGTAAAGAGCGTGGAACTTCGCAAGACCAACGTCTGCAAGCACCAGAATCCCCCATCGATTTGTGTTACTGGGGAATACAAGTATGTTACCCGGTTTGATATCTCCGTGTCGAGTGTTTTCTTTGTGTAGTTGCTTGATCCCGTGTGTAAGTCCTATCATCTGGGACATAGTCCATGACAACAGTTCACTGCCTAGATCAAACTTGCTGTTGACCCAGAATTGCCTAAGATTTCCCCTTTCCGCCCAAGGAAACAAGAATCCCTTATCATTCCCTCGCTTGTACGCTGCATAGGCTTGAATGAGATGGGGGTGCTTTAGTTTCCGCATTAAGTCCAGTGTTTGCTTCTCCTTCTCGTAGAATTTGTCCATATCCTCGTTAGTCGAGCCGTCTTTCAGACATTTCAGAGCCAGTTCAAAATTTTCATCGCCATCCTAATAGAGTTGTTAGGAAGCGTAAAGGAGAGCATTCTGGAAATACTTTACCTCTGAATAGTTGTGATGTCCAGCTGATATCGAGATTTTGCTTACAGATCCGAAATGTCCTTGTTCTGAGTCAACCGTGCCAGTCATGACAAATGGGAGTGGATGGTCTGGATGTAGAGAGTAAATAAATTTATCAGCCGAGAAGAAAGGAGCAAGGAATGCCCACTGCTCTTTCAGGAAACTATTCTTGCGTGGAGGGGTCCATTTCTCGTGAGAGAAACAATTGTGCTTGTGTTGATCGTCCAGGGTGAAAATCTCCCACTCCGCGTCTCTACCGACAGGGAGATGCTGATCTGTGAATCCGCCATCCCGAAGAGGCCCAATGTACTTCAACTTTCCAGCGAGCACGAGAGTCAGGAATACATCCCTCGCTTTGTGTGTCACATAGACGACAAGATCATCGAGGCTTGCTTCATCAGCATCTTTGAAACGATCTCTCAGTGTTGCTCTAATCCTATGCTCTTGGAGCAAGTCATTTGCTCTGTGGCGCGGTAAAAAACATGGGTTGAATAGTGGTGCGTCTGGAGTTCTGGTCTCCACAACGCAATTATTATGGATATCGATGAATTCAACTGGGGCAGCTTCCATGATAAACGGATGATGGATGAGGATGGAGGCTGTGCCTATGTCAATAGGGCCGGTGAAGTGCCTGGTATAAAGTAGACAATTTCAATTTTTCTTGGAGTAGAACGTAGAATAAAGGAAATCACTGGAGATGTAGCTATTTATAGGGATTAGATACCAAAAGATTACATCCTAAAACTCTGCTTCTACCATACCAACAAGGCTCATCGTAAAGTTGGAGGGGCGCCTGAATTCGGAGATGCATTCTTCGAGGCGGTAAGCGTGCCAGGATCATACTCAACTACATGAGTATGTAGATCTAGCTAGGCAGCAGTCTACTGTCGAGACTGCGTCGTGCGTAGTACAGCATGGTATCTATGTAGTAATGCCCGAAGCAGGCTTCGGCGTCGCGATTTAATCAAGAAAGTGCAAGACCCACTCCTGCTGATCGCCAAAGCCGGGAACCACAGTTATCCGCTATCGAATCTCCACACATACAGCCTCGACAGCACAAGCCGTACTGTGGTAGCTCAACGAGTAGGTGCCGAGGGTGTTAATCGGATCGATCTACGTATACACATACACTCCTTTTTGGAATCTGGATTACAGGACTAGTACGAGTACCAAAACTACAAGCAAATAAACTTTTGGAAAATAATAAGTACTTTTTTAAACTAGAACGTCGCCTATTGTGTCCAGCATCGATTTAGTGTAGAAAGTGGCGGTTTAGAAAAAGTGCCACATGTGCAGGCTAGCCAGAATATGTGGCAAACACTAGTAATACATAGGTACCAGTCAAGGGTAGGGACAGATGCAGAATGAACAGCAATAGAGTTGTATAATACAGGAGGTCCACCAGTTTCACTTGTAGTCCGTAAAAAAGATGGGAGGCAAAAGATTGTTATATTAAAAGTAGAGAGGGTTTTTTCCACTAGGTGTGAAAATAAAGCTATATAAGTAAAGGTAATATAGTATAGTACAAATACTATACTATATACAGTAGTTACTTTAAAGCAAACTAGTAAAGTATTTATATTTTTTTGCTAATATATATATTGTTTATTAAACCAATAATTTTTTTTTGCTTATAAAGCTTAATTGTTAAATTAAATAATTTTAAATGCTTATTATTTTAATTTATTTATTTTTACTATATTAGTTTTAATTTTTTGTTTATAAATATAATAGTTATTATAATTTTTTAACTATTAAATTAAACATTTATAGCAATAGTTATATTTATATTTTATAATTAAAACTAGTTTTTTAATTTTAAAGTTGCTTTTATAAATATAGTATTTTTATAATAAATAACGTTTATGCTTTTGTTTTTAATAAATAAGTTTATAAAATAAATAAAACAAAAGTTATTTATAGTTTTTAATTTTTTGCTACTATTATTATAGCTTAATTAAAAAATATATTTTTTTTATTTAAAAATAATATATTAATATTTTTTATTTTTTTGTTTATTTATTTATTTTTTTATTTATAAGCATAAGTTTTATAATAAATAAAAAATAAGCTAAAACTTTTTAAAAAGCAGTTTTTTAAAAAGCGTTTAATATATTTTTAAGATTTTTTTATAAACAAAAAAAACAACAATATTAACGTTATTATTTTTGTTTAGTTTTATATATATTAACAAAAAAACTTAATATAATAAGCTAATATATATAATATTTAAACGGTTTATAAAAATTTTTAATTTTTTAATTAAATTAAAAATATTTTTAACTTTTAATATAGCTTTTAAAAAATTTGCTTAATAAAATAATATAGCTATATAATTTATATTATAAACTAATTTAACTTATAAGTTTATTTACTAAAAGCTATATATAATATTATTAATAATATATTTTTAATATAATAATAAAGCTTTTATAATTTTTTAGTTAAAATTATTATAAGTTAATTTAATTTATAATTTTATTTATTAAAAGTTATATATAATATTATTAATGCTTTAAAAAAAATTAAACAAAAAAATAAAATAAAAAAAAAAAGTTTATATTTTAACTATATTTTAATATATTATAGCTATATTTTAATATATATTAACTATATTTTAGTATATATTAGCTATATTTTAATATATGCTAGCTATATTTTAATATATTTTTATTATTTTATATTATTTTAATATTTATTTTATTATTATTTTAATGTTTAGTTTATTATTATTTTAGTATATTTTAATATATATTTTATGTTTATTTTAGCTAGCTATAGCTATTAAAACTATTAAAAATAACTTGCTATTAAAACTGCAAAAAAAAAAAAAAAGTATAAAAAAAGTAAAAAAAACATAAAAATAAAAGTTTTTTTACTTTTAGTTATAAAAGCTTTTAATATTTATATATAATTATATATATATTTTTTTTTGCTTTATATTTTAAAATATAATTAAAATATTCAATTTTTATATTAATTTAATTTTAAATAAAAGTATAATTATTAAGCTTTTATAATTTTTATTTAAATATAAATATTTAAATACGTTTGTTTTTTAGCTTTTTTATTTACTATAAATTTTAAACTTTTAAAAATTATAAGTTGTTTTTAATATTTTAGTTTTTAAAATTAATATTTTTAATTAGTTTTTTTTTATATTTTTAACATTATATTTATTATTTAATAATAATTTTAATAGTTTATATTTTTAATTTGTTTATTATTAAGCAAATTTAATAATGCTTTTTAGCTATTTTATATTTAGTTTATTTATATTTTGCTTTTAAATAAATAAACATATTTTAATAACTATAAATATAATATGTTTTTTATTTTTTTTTTACTTTTTTTTAAACTATAAAAAAAAAACATTAAATATATATTAAATAATATATTAAAAAAAAAAAAAATAATATATTATTAAAAAAAAAGCTAGTATTATTATATTTAATATATAAATTTTATTAGTAAAATATATATAAATATTATATATAAAAAAAAATAACATTTTAAATAAATATTATAAATATAAGTATAAATAGTTATATTATATTAAATAATATACTATTAAAAAAAAAAAACAATATATTAGTAAAAAAAAAGCTAATATTATTATATTTAATATATAAACTTTATTAGTAAAAAATATATAAATATTATATATAAAAAAAAATAATATTTTAAATAAATATTATTAATAAAAAAAAAATTAAAAATATAATAATAAATATTATTAATAAAAAAAAAATTAAAAATATAATAAATATTATTAATAAAAGTATAAATAATTATAATATATTAAATAATATTATAAAATTAATTTGTTAAAATAATATTTAATATTATATATTTAATAATATTAAAAAAAAAAAATAATTATTAATTATATTGTTTTTTTTTATATGTTTACTAAATATATTAATAAATTTAACTGCTTAAAGTTTACAAAAATATTTAGTTTTAAACTAGTTTTTAGTATAAATTTTAAACTATAATTAATTTAACTTATATTAGCTTAATAAAAGCTTTTTATATTATTTTTAAATAATAAATAACTATTTAAACTTTTAATATAATTATTTTAAGTTTTAAAAATATTTTTTAAAATAATATATTTTAATATATAAAATAAATATTTTTTATAATATTTAATAAATGTTTTTTTTAGTTTAATAAACTTTTTATTTGCTTAAAACTAAAATTTTACTTTTTTTTTATATTTATTATTATTTTTATATATAAAAAATAAAATATATTTTATTTATTAAATTTTTTAATTATTTTTTAATTAAATAATATAAATATATAAAAAAGTAAAATAATAAAATATATAATATTAAAAACAATATATTTTTTTAGCTTTATAATATAATAAGCTTATAATATTTTATAATAGTATATTTTGTTTATTTTTATTTAATAATAGCTTAAAAATTTAATATAGCTATTAAAAAAAACTAATATAATTAAATAATATATTTAAAATAAATATTAAAACTAAATTATAAAAATAATTAAAATAAAAGTAAAAAAAATATAGTTTATTTAAATTTTATTAAATATTTAAAATATATAATAAAAAAAAGTTTTTAAATAAATATAACTATAAAATTATATAATTTAATATATAAAATAGTTTTATATTTTATTATATTAATTTATTACTAAATATAAATAATAAAAATAAAAATATAAAATTAAAGTTTATATTTAATAATATAGTAAATAATATATTAAAGTTTATATTTAATAATATAATATAAAAATTAATAAATTTTAATTTAAAAACTAAAAGCTTTTATAGTTAAAAGTAAAAAAACTTTTGTTTTTATGTTTTTTTTATTTTTTTTACGTTTTTTTTTTTTTTATAGTTTTAATAATAAATTATTTTTAATAGTTTTAATAATTATAGCTAATTAAAATAAATATAAAATATATATTAAAATATACTAAAATAATAATAAATTAAAAATTAAAATAATAATAAAATAAATATTAAAATAATATAAAATAATTAAAATATATTAAAATATAATTAATATATATTAAAATATAGCTAATATATATTAAAATATAATTAATATATATTAAAATATAACTATAATATATTAAAATATAGCTAAAATATAAACTTTTTTTTTTTATTTTTTTTTATTTAATTTTTTTTAAAGCATTAATAATATTATATATAATCTTTAATAAACAAAATTATAAATTAAATTAGCTTATAATAATTTTAATTAAAAAGTTATAAAATTTTATTATTATATTAAAAATATATTATTAATAATATATTTTATAATATTAATAATATTATATATAACTTTTAATAAACAAAATTATAAATTAAATTAATTTATAATATAAATTATATAGCTATATTATTTTATTAAACAAATTTTTTAAAAGCTATATTAAAAACTAAAAATATTTTTAATTTAATTAAAAAATTAAAAAATTTTATAAATTATTTAAATATTATATATATTAGTTTATTATATTAAGTTTTTTTATTAATATATATAAAACTAAATAAAAATAATAATATTAATATTATTATTTTTTTTATTTATAAAAAAATTTTAAAAATATATTAAATATTTTTTAAAAAGTTTTCGTTTATTTTTTATTTATTATAAAATTTATACTTATAAATAAAAAAATAAATAAGCAAATAAAAAAATAAAAAATATATTTTTTAATTAAGCTATAATAATAATAACAAAAAATTAAAAACTATAAATAACTTTTATTTTACTTATTTTATAAATTTATTTATTAAAAATAAAAGTAATATTTTATATAATTAAAGTTTAAAATAATAAAAAGTTTTTTTTTAATATAATATAATAAAAAAAATAAACAAATATTTTATATTAATTTTATATAATATTAATTTTAAATATATATTTTATTTATTAAAAATATTATTAATAATTTAAATATATATAAATATAATTTTATTATTAATATTTTAATATTAATTAAATATTAATTATATTTTTATAATTAAATTAACTTTAAATAAAATATATTTATTTAATAAGCTTATAAATAGCTTAAATATATTAATATTTATAATAAAAAACAATTAAAAATAATAAACAAAAATATAATTAATAAAAAAAATAAAAAAAAAAATTAAAAAAAAAACAATTAAATAATTATAAAAAAAACTAAAATATAGCTAATAAAAAACTAAAAATAAA